>VYZT01000745.1:0-31988 GCA_013400735.1 Pomatostomus ruficeps | reverse complement strand
GTGATCTCTAAGGTGTGAAATAAAAGGGTTCTCTTGAACATTTCTCTTCAATACTGGCAGCAGGATTTGCTCTGAGACTGCTGAGCTGAGCAGGGGAGGTGGGAGAAGCCGGACTGAAGGTTTTCCTTGCTGGAGAAGATCAAAAATTTACAGCCTGCTGGCCCAGGTGATTTCTGTGCTTCCAGAAAGTTCCAGCCGGAGAGAGAGTGTGTGGGAGTGTAAAGATGCAATTAAACAGCAAGATACAGCAGCGAGCCCTCAGGCTGCTCAGGAAAGACTCCAAAGGAGTGGAGAGAGAAAAAAAAAAGTAAAGGGCAATTTGCTGGTTTAAGTGTTGAATATACAACGAATATGTCGATACAACTCTGCTTTTAATATTTGATAGTGGCCTATGAATAATTCCCCTCAATGCACAGCCGGCTCGGTGACCCGTGCAGTGATGCTGGGGGAGCAGGGAACGCCGGGACACGGGATAAATGATTGATAAGGACAAAAGGGAGCAAGGAGCCCTGCGGGAAAAGTCTCCCAGTGCCCACGAGATGGCAGACGGGGCCCACGCAGCACCTGAGCACCTCCCGGCTGGGCTGGGGGTAAAACCACGCCTTGGTCTGAACTGCCAGAGTGGCCAAAAACTCAGCACTCGGGGGTCTTTGAGCACCTCCAAAGCCATGAGCTGCTGCGGCATCCTGAAATGTGAGAGAGGCTGAAGGATTGATGCCTGATCAGAGGCTCCCTGGAGCAGAGGCCAGACAGGATTCAGAGAATAAAATTTATTGCAGGATTATTGCAGGGCCTTCAACAGGGACACCTCGGGCACTCAGAGCCTCTCCGGGAGAGGCCACACCCAAGATGGACCCCGGGGCACGAGTTTGCTGCACTTGGATCAGTTTGGATCCATTCCCAGATCAGGGTTCATTCTCCAGTGACAATTTCAGGGGATGATGGAATTGAGCCCAAGTCTGTCCCCCCTTTTAGAGGCTCCGTTTCCATCTTTGGGGGCCTGGGCCAACGAGGTGTCCTTGAGTGCAGCCTGGAGAGGATTTGTTGTGTCTGAGCAGGATGGGAGAACAGGAGCTCCCAGCCCATATGGAGTTTGAGAGTTCCACACTAAAGCAGCGCAGGGGCTGGGAAATACAAAAGCTCAATCCCAAGGCATCAGGATCATGGATTGGTTTGAGTTGGGAAGGACATTAAAGCCCATCTTGTTCCCCCTGTCCCCCACCATGGGCAGGGACACCTTCCACTGTCCCAGGCTGCTCCAAGCCCCGTCCAACCTGGCCTTGGAGACTTCCAGGGATGGAAAGAGACAGAGAGGACCTTCCATTGCTTTATTTTGTCTAAGATGGAGCTGATGCTCCTTCCCTCTGGCCTGCTCGGGAATTCTGAGGTGACGGATGTGGGAGGGGAGCCCATTCCCCTGGGAAGGCACTGCCTGCTGGGGGGGTTCCCATCATTTGCTGCCCCATTGCTCCCCCAGGCTGAGGGGAGGGCTCAGGTCAGGCTCCTGATGCTTTATTGATCACTGCCACTTGGAACTCTTCATTTTCTGGGTTTCCTCCCAACCCCAGCTGCTGTTGGGTTTTCTCCTCCCTCCTCCCAGCCTGTTTGAAGGTTTGTGATTTCCTGTGTGCAAATCTGGTTTTAAGCTGGAAAAAAGGGGGATTCAGCCCTTTACCTGCGTGCAGAGGGGACGAGGGGGGTCCAAGGCTGCCTCAGCTGGCACAGGACGGGGATGGAGGGGGGGAGTGCGGGTCAGCGCTCCCTGATGGTGCATTTGGGATGCAATCCCCTCTCCATCGCCCATCCCAAAACAGCCAATGCGGCCCCATCAGCACAGCAGAGGGCAGCAAGGCCCTGCTCAGCCAGCCCTGCTCCCCACTCCTTGCCCCAGTTGCTACAATAGCTCATGTCCTACAAACAGGCCCAATTACAGTATTGATCCCTACACGCCGGGAGCTGATGCAGCGGCCCTCCCCAGCTGCCCTGGGAAACAGAGCTCTCCAGCAGCAGCCACTGCAAAGATGTCACAGAGCATTCCTGGTCATGCACAGAGCATTCCTGTCATCCACACAGCATTCCTGGTCATGCACAGTGATGCCTGAGAGAGGGAGGCTCCCTAGAACAGAGGCCAGACAGGATTGAGAGAATAAAATGGGGATTTATTGCAGGGCCTTCAACAGGGACACCTCGGGCACTCAGAGCCTCTCCGGGAGAGGCCACACCCAAGCTGGACCCCGGGGCACGAGTTTGCTCCACTTGGATCAGTTTGGATCCATTCCCAGATCAGGGTTCATTCTCCAGTGACAATTGCAGGGGATGATGGAATTGAGCCCAAGTCTGTCCCCCCTTTTAGAGGCTCCGTTTCCATCTTTGGGGGCCTGGGCCAACGAGGTGTCCTTGAGTGCAGCCTGGAGAGGATTTGTTGTGTCTGAGCAGGATGGGAGAACAGGAGCTCCCAGCCCATATGGAGTTTGAGAGTTACACACTAAAGTAGTACAGGATTTGAAAAATACAAAAGCTGAATCTTACGGCATCAACAGAGCATCCCTCGTCATGCAGGGCGCTGTCAGGACAGGATGAACCTTCTGGGGACAGCAGGAAGAATTTGGGCCACCCCTTGCACACCCACTGGGCATTCATTTGTGGTCCTCAAGCTGGATTTCTTCACCACAAATACCCATAGGAGGCTGCAAGTGGCAGTGGGTGATTGTCCTGTTTGTGCTGTGGATTTGTGACTTGCTGGTGGTGCTTTATGGGGCTTCCCATTGCCCATGAGGTATTTAATGTACTCCTTAAAAAGAGTGAGTTCTGCCCACCAGAGAGGTGGAAGAATCACAGAATTCTTTTGTTTGGTTTAAGATATCAAGTAGAGCCATTAACCCAGCACTGCCCAGGCCACCACTCACCCATGTCCTCAAGTGCCACATCCACATGGCTTTTAAATCTCCCCAGGAATGGGGACTCCCTCCCTCCCCTGGGCAGCTGTGCCAGGACTCACCAGCCCTTTGGGCGATCCTTGCTCTAATTTAGGATGAAAATGGAATGTGGTTCATGGTCCAGGTTGGGGGATCCATCTTTTGGGAGTTTTTTTACATTGCATCACATCCCTGAAAGTCAAATTGCTTCCTCTACCCTCACGGGATTTCATCCCCATCAATCCCAGGTTTAGGTTTGGTTTGGTTTGGTTTGGTTTGGTTTGGTTTGGTTTGGTTTGGTTTGGTTTGGTTTGGTGTGGTGTGTGCCAGCCTTTGCAGCTTTCGTGACTGAGCCAAAACAATTCATCACCTGCAAAGCCCTGGCTGCAGAGTCCTTGAGGACAGGGAGCAGAACATCCTTCCTGGAATGTTTGAGGCTCCGGGAGACGTGACCAGACACGTGTGATGGATAACGGCGGGTCACGAGTGGATGAGATCTGCATTTTTTCCTGGCTGGTAGTGCAGTGCAAGGTATGGAATGTTTTACTCTGCAAAGCCCAGCGGTGTGTGGGGCATATTAATCTGCCAAACCTCTGCCTGGAGCCCTCCATGCTCTTGGGAGCTGGAGCACAGCTCAGGAGGGTGCTGCTGTCTCTGCAGGTTCAGAAAAAGTGATTTTTTTTTTCTCATTTTACCCATCTGGTCACCCTGTGCTGCTGATAGGGGTGAGAATGAGCAGAGTGCAGTGTTTGCTTCGGAGCTGGTGCCTTGTGCTGTGGGAAAGCTGCTTCCCTGCCTGTCCCCCTGCAAGGGACACTGTGCTGAAGGATGGAGGTTCCCAAACGCTGCTGGAGCCGCTCCCTGATTATCCATCGCAGCCAAGGGAATCGTGTCTGTAAGGAGTGGAGTCCACAGCAGCATTCTTGCTGCCTCTAATTAAAATATTGTGGAAGGAGCCAGGGACATCCTGGGGTGAGATGCCTGAGGAGCAGAGAGGAGGACTCTGCTCCTTGGCAGTGCAGGGTGAGCTGGGACCTGCTGCTGGAGTCCCTGAGCGGTGCAAATCCATTATCAGGGTGTGCACAGGGGACAGGGACACACAGGGACAGGGCAGGCCTTGGCTGGTTTTTGTGGTGATTGATGAGAGGGGTCCCGGCCTTCCAAGCTGGGGCTGTGCAAAGCCGTTCATTGCGCAGTGAAAAATCCTTATCGACCATCCCACACAGAGGAAATAACTCTGCACCCCAGCATGCCCCGGTCACCAATTCTATTTCAGAATATCACCTTGGATGGGAACAGGGAAACAATGCCTTTGAAGGTGACAAGCAGTGTTTGTCACCTCGGACAGCTCCCGCAGGGCACAAACCCACAGTGCTCTCCCACCACTGCCCTGGTGACCCAGGATGTGTTTCATGGGTTCTTCTGGACCAAAGCCAGGAGGTCACTCTGCCTTTCAAGGCCTGTTCCTCTGTCACCTGCACTCTGTACCACCACAGGTTTTGCCTCCTGGCTGTGCTTTTGCATCCACTGACAGAAGCGATCCTGGGCCCAGCTGTGCAGCCCTGCTGAGCATCCATCCTCACCTCGAGTGGGCTGAATTGGCTGTGGCCTCACTCCTGTGGGTGTCTGGCTGAAATGATTCCTCAGCAGCTGTGGGAGGAGTGTCCCAGCAGGGCTGGGGTGCACTGGGTGATGCTGTTCATCAATTCCTGCTCGGCAGTGAGTGTCCCAGCAGGGCTGGGGTGCACTGGGTGATGCTGTTCATCAATTCCTGCTCGGCAGTGAGTGTCCCAGCAGGGCTGGGGTGCTCTGGGTGATGCTTTATTAATTCCTGCTCGGCAATGAGTCCTACTCGTGTCCCTTGGGGTGGGAATGTGCTGGGAGTCAGGAGGTGCCCTTCTCCACCTCCCAGGGGCTCTGCAGACTCCCTGAGTGACCCCAATCCCCTCACGCCAGCGGGGCAGCTCCTGCATTGTGGGGGGATTTACCAGGAAGGTTGGTGAGCAAGGAGGATTTAAAACTCTATTTGTATTCGTCCACTGCTGCAATTGACAGCCAAATTGTGAGAGTTGGGTGCCGAGAGAAATCTGTGGTTGCCATAACAACCAACAAACTATAATTAGTCAAAGAGTTGAGGAGAGGGGTCCAAAGAAGGGATGGAAAAAGGAGCTGCTCTTTGAGGGATGCTGATAGAGATCAGAAAGCCTGGTCACGAGCGTGTTACGGGAGAACTAATCTCTCCAGAAGCTGTTCCGACTTCAGGCCCCCAGTAGAGTTGTTTGAAGTCGTATAAACTCGGGGTTTTCTGATGTTTTCTCTTCTGGAGGATTAGAAACACCCCATGCGTTGAGGCTGTTGCTGTTGGTGCGTGGCTGGGTTGTACTGGTGGGGCAGCGGGGGCTGATGAAAGGGGCTGCAGAGTTTTACCTTGACCTGGAGAGGTGGGGTGTGAGGGGGAGAAGAGCTCGGGGAGCCAGGCTGAGCCGCAGGAAGGGCTCCTGGAGCTTGGCAGATGAAGAGGGAAGTTTTGGCACTGCTGAGTAACCAAAATGTGTGGTCGTGATGGGGAGCCCGTTACTGCTCCTGCTGGGATGGGGTTCAGCTCCCAGTTTAACTGGGGAGAAAGGTGGGATCTGGCAGGTGGGGGAGTCCTGGGCTCTGCTCTCCTGAAGCCTCATGCCCTTGCCTTTCCTAAAATCCCCTTTTCCCTTTCTGTTTCGCTCCTCTGCACTTTGCTGTTCTTAAGACTGAAATCTGCCAGTGAAGTCACCACGAGAGGTGAATTTTAGCAGAAGAAAATCCCGTGGCCGTTTAGATCAGGATTAACAGAAAAATCCTTTCATGGCCCCGGGACCAAAACCCCTGATTGCTTATTTTTTTGGTCATAGTTTTATCCTGAGGCGGCACGGACCACTCTGCTGTTCCCTGTCCCAGCCCTGCAGAGGGAATGCTGACAACAAACCATGAGAAATGTGGGGAAGAGAACGAATTCCATCATGTCCCTGAGCAGTGTTGTTCCAGCCCCTGCCCTCTTACCCCTTCTCATGCTTATTTCTGAGCACAGGGGCAAGAGCGAGGCAGGCAGCATCCACATGGAAAAAGTCATGCTAGAGTGGAAAAAAAAAATACCACGGAGCACCTCACAGACAATATAGAACAAAAAAAAATAATAAAAAAAATCTTATAATATGTCTGGAATACAATAGAAGCAAAATCTCCTGGCAGCAAACATTCATGCACTTGACTGCCAAGAAAAAAGGACTTTACAGAAGACGAGACATGAAAGGGATCCCTGCACAAAAACTAAAAGTCGGAACACAATGGTGTGTATTTCAGGCATATGAAAAGGAAGTGCGACAGTAATACTGAGGAGACAAGATACTCTCACAGAACCAGGAGGTGAGGAGGGAACAAACTCAATCAACAGTGACACGGGAGGCCCGGAGAAGGCAGCTCTTTGAATGGATCAGAGTCCCTTCAAAAAAAAAAAAAAGAAAAAAAAGAAAAGGCAGCAATCCTGCTTGTTTATTTATTTTTTTTTTTTCCTTGGGAATTAATCTTCCTCTGTTTTTTCTTGGCTTGTGCAGGAACAAATGAGCGCATGAATAATAAATATATTGCTACGACCAAGAAGATACACGGGGTTGTGTGCATGGGATAAAATATTCCGTGTCCAAGGAGGAGGGGGCTGCTGGATTTTATCTGTGGAAGGGCTGTGCAGAGATGGAGACTGGGGAGAGGAGGAGAGGGTTTGTTTCTGGATGGGCTCCTTGGGAGAGAACACGAGGAGAGGGAGTGGAGCAGTGAGGGGCAAGGTCCAGGGCGGGGCAGGAGCTCCCTTCTCCCCTGGATTGTGCCTGTCAAAAACCTCAGGATCCCAAAATCATTTGGGTTGGAAGAGCCCTTAAAGCTGACCTCACCCCACCCCTGCCGTGGGCAGGGACACCTCCCACCATCCCTGTCCCTCCCACGCCCCGTCCAGCCTGGCCTGGAACACTCCCAGGGATGGGGAAGCCACAATCCCTCTGGGCAGCAAAAAAAAATCAGCTTTTTTCTGTCAGTAAAGACTCCCAGCAGCTCTCAGCGCAGTCCCGGGGATTTGGGATCTGTGTGGGATCCGCAGTGGTGTCTGCAGGAGCCGTTCAGAGGTGCTGGGGCTGGGGGTGCTGCGAGGGAGGACGGCTGAGAGAGAAATCCCTGTGCTGCCTCCTCGCTGTCATCCCTGTCACGGGGAGGGAATTCCCAGCTGGGCGCCTCGTACATCTCTCCTCTGTCAAACCTCAGTAAGACTTGCAGCCTCAGAAGGGTTTTTTTTTTTTCTTGGTGTGCGTATATTTAACAAAAGAGATTATTTTCGTTCCGCTGGAGTGACTTGGGCTGGCGCTTCAAGGGGAAGATCCTATCACTGAGCTGAACCTGCAGGAGCTGTCAGGGCCTCAGCTCTCCTGGTCAGATCAGTAGGTGCCAAAGCAGTACAAGAGCTGACTTTTAAAAAAAAAAATTAAACATTCAAATACGGTTGAAGGGCTTAAACCTGGAGTTTTGCTGTCCTTGAAAGGTACAAGAGCCCAGAGGCAGAGAGCAGGGCTTTCCAACGGTTTGATAGCTCTACATGAGAACTAAATTCCTTTTTAATGGGTTGTTCTCTCTTCCCAAGATCAGAGAACTCTCCTTTCCCCTCGCTCAGCCCTGGCACGGCCCCGCCGACTGCAGTTCAAGCACATACATTATTTTTAATGATGTCCTGTAACAAGAAGCCTCCTGCAATCATCCCGTTCAGATCTGGAACCTCTAAAGGATGGCTCGGGAAATCTGAAGGGCTGAAGCACCTTGGGAAGAAATAAAAAAACCTCAGCCAGGCGTTTCTGTGCTGGTCCTGCAGCCCTGGTGCCACAGTTGAAGGCTGGAAGGGGGGAACAATTTGATCACCTGTGATTTCCCCCACTGGGCAGCATTTTGGGGCCCAGAGGGCAGCCTGGAAGGTTTTTACTCTGGTGCTATTTGCCCTAAACCAGATGTTTGTCTACGCTCTTGGAGGCTGGGTGGCGTCAGAACCCAAATCCTTGGCTCAGGGTAGCCTTTTATTCCTGTGTTTTGCCTGTTTTGCAAGGAGTTTTCAGGGAAAAAAAAACCACCTGGTGCCAGTTGAGTCAAATTTCCCCCAGAGGGCACAAAGCGGGTGGGTAAGGATGGCAGCATCCCATTCCCAGGCTAGAAATTCCCAATATGCAGAGAAAACACCCAGAGAATCTGTGGCTGCTCCACCCCTGGGAGTGTCCAAGGCCATTTGAGATGGGATTGGAGCAACCTGGAAGAGTGGAAGGTGTCCCTGCCAATTCTGGGACGTGGAGCTAAATGATCTTTCAGCTCCTTCCAACCCAAACCGCTCTGGGATTCCTAAATTCCCCGTGTCTCTCCCAAGGGGCTGACTGGGAGTTTAATGTGGATAATCCTGTGGATAAATCTGCAGGAATGTGAGGCACTGGCAGCAGCTTGTAGGAACACAGGACCTCGTTGATCTGCCTGGCTGTTCCCGTGTTTACCTGTCCCAACGTTTTTTATGGGGTTGCCATAAAAAAACACTCATTAACGTTGATTTTCGTTAATGTTGGTGCACCAAAAGCTTAATCAATCTTCCGTGACCGGCAACCCCCGTTCCCAGGGGAGAGCAAAGCTGTTGAACAAATTAGCCTTGCAGATTGGAGGCAGAGCTCGCGGATGCGGCAGCCTGGCGACCGAAGCCAGGGGATTCCTGCATTTTGCCAAGGAAAAATGATTCTCCGAGGTTTTTCCCCCCCTTTTTTAGCAATTTACACCTTGGCTCGGTCATGCTGGCGAGGCAGCTCGGCCCTTTTTTGTCTCACCATCCCTGGGAGGAGCTTTGCTGGCTGGGGAGTTGGAACAGGAGGAAAGTTCTTCACGGATTGGGATGAAACGCGGTTGTTCTCTGCTCGCCACCAAATTCTGTGGTGGCCGTGAAGTCCCTCATCTCTTGCTGCTGTGGTTCCTCGTCCTTGACAAACTCAGAGCTTTTCCACCTCCCGGGGTGTTGTGAGGGCCTGAGCACATCCCGTGAAGAGGGGTGGGGTTTGCGGTGAGAGGTTGTTAAAAACAGCCGGCATCAAAGCGCGTCCTTCATCTCCGCAGGACCAAAGCGCTGCGGCCCCCGTGCTGCGAGAGGAGTGTCAATATTCCAGCGTTTTCCCTAAATAGCAGGGAATATCCTGGGGCTGGAGCCAGGGCGGGGTGAGGTGCTCTGCACATCCCTGCTGGGAGCTCAGGGGTGTGGTAACACAGATTCTTTCCCATGGGAATTTTTCTCTTCTTCTTCCTGTGTTTTATAAATAAAGATAAAGTTTAGATGTTATTGAAACGGTCTCTAGAAAACATGGGCAGTTCTAACCTGGCCAGTCGGCCTAGGGAGAGGTTTTGGATTGACCCAATCCAGATGACCTTTGAAAAGTCTATATAAGTTTTATAATTAAATAATTAATTCAGATTTATGCCACTTAGCCATCTGGATCTCTTCACTCGGCTAGCGGTTCAACAGCGACACAGGGGATGCTCTCTCCCACTTCCAACACCTCGGTCACACCAAAGTGCTGCTGTTCAGGGGGGCTCCGACCGCTCCTCGCTGTCCCTGGGGTTTGCAGACCCCTGACTCGTGTCACCTCGGCCGTCAGGCTGGTAATGACTTTGCTTCTCCCTCCCGGGCTGGATGTGAATGGCTGGGCTGGAGGTGAAAGGCCCCCGTTCCCATTACCGATCCAATTTCCTGGACTTTTACCGGGTAGATAGGAATTGCCAGAGCGGAACAGCCTGATGGGCCATCGAGCCCGGTGTCTCCTCTCTGACAGCAGCTTGTGTTTGGCGTGTAATTAAAAGCCTTTGTACTATTTGACTTGTAATTTAATATCACGCTGCCACATCCATATCTCATTCAGCAAAGAATAAGCCCTGACATTTGCAAAGACAGAGGCGAGCCCTCACCCACGCTGAGCACGGCTCGGGGTGCTCGGCCAGGGACTCGGTGCCCTGAGCATGTGTTCCCTGCAAGGTTCAGCACAGGAGCAGGGATGCTCCCCTCCGGCGGGGGGGGAAAAACCTGGCAAGAGCAGCACTGGCAGGGAGCAGCTTGGTGGCTGCCGGTGGGGGAGTCGTGCCGTGATTTATTGGGCTCTGCTGCAAACACCGAGATTAAGGAAAGTGCCTTAAATGCTCCTTAAAAGCTGGGTTTGGGAGCAGAGATGAGCCCGGGTGATTACACCCTGCCTGGGCTTCCCCAGCCCCGTCCCTGCCAGGCTGGGAGCTGGAGCAGATAAGGAGAGGGCACAGCCCCGTCCATCAGCGCTGCCAGGGGGCAGGACAGGGACAGGACAGGGGCAGGACAGTGTCCAGCCACGCTCTGGGGTGTGCTGGCACTCGTGTGCCGGTTCCCCGTGCCCAGCTGTGCTGCTCTGCTCTGTGTGGGGACGTGGCATCTGCTCTTCCTGCATTGCTGATCAATGGGAATGGTACTTTCCCTGTCATTTGCCCTTTGTGCTGCTGATGGGCTGGGGGCCGCCTCCAGGGAGGGTCTGTCCCCACCACAGGAGTCGGTGTGGAACCAAGGGACCCCCTGAGTCCGGCTGACTGGATCAGTGAACAGCCGGAGTTCAGCCCTGTTGAGGAGGATTGGAGGGGGCTGTGGATGGAAGATTGGGATGAGGGCTGGGGATGTGTCCTGGGCTGAGCCCCCAGCGTGGGCAGCAGGGGAGGGGGGGATTCTGCCCCTCTGCCCTGCTCAGGTGAGACCCCCCCTGCAGAGCTGCCCCAGCTCGGGGCTCCAGCACAGGAAGGAGCTGGAGCTGCTGGAGCCAGGCCAGAGGAGGGACCAGAGATGCTCCAAAGGCTGGAGCACCTCTGGAGCCAGGCTGGGAGAGCTGAGGGTGCTCACCTGGAGAGGAGAAGCTCCAGGGAGAGCTCAGAGCCCCTGCCAGGCCCTAAAGGGGCTCCAGGAGAGCTGGAGAGGGACTGGGGACAAGGGCTGGAGGGACAGGACACAGGGAATGGATCCCACTGCCAGAGGGCAGCGATGGATGGGATATTGGGCCGGAATTGTTCCCTGGGAGGGTGGGGAGGCCCTGGCCCAGGGTGCCCAGAGCAGCTGTGGCTGCCCCTGGATCCCTGGCAGTGTCCAAGGCCAGGCTGGACCAGGCTTGGAGCATCCTGGTGAAGGGACAGGGGGTTGGAAGGAGAGGATCTTTAAGGTCCCCTCCAACCCACCCCATTCCGGGATTCTGAGATGAGACAAGCTGGGCTCAGAGCGCTGAATGTGAAGCCCCTGCAGGTTTGAGTCGCTCTGCTCATGACGGGAGGCAGAACAAGTTTTGAACACTGTGGTTATGGGGAGGAGGAGGTGCTGAACCTTCTGCCGTTCGCTCTGTGAGGAGAACTCTCACCTCAGCGGGGTGGCTCGCTGAGGGTTTGCGTTGGCACCAGGGCCTGCCAAGCCCCTCTCCGTGGGCGGGCTCTACTTAAGACTGATTAATTTACCCACCTGAGTGCTACTCCTTCTAATTGACTGAACCTACAACAAAACAACCCCGGGCTGATCAATAGAGAAATAATTTGGCAAATTGTGGCCATAAATCATTCCTGATCGACGTGTTAATGAATAAACCAAACCAAATCAATTTTCTTTATTAAAACACATTTCTTTCATCCAGTATTACTTTAGGCAGGTGCTGTGAGGAGGGGGATGGGGTTCTTTGCCTACCAGGAGCTGCTTGTGCTGTGATCAGGGACCTGCTGGGTCCGGTGGGTGATCCCAGACGGAAAAGTGGAGTGAGGAGCATCTTTGGGAATATCCAGCCAGCCAAGTGCTGGGATGTTAATTAACCTCATTACTGCAATGTTTCTATCTGCAGAGAGGTGACGAAGGAGCCAGGTGACTGTTGGTGTCTTGTCACTGCTGCTGTCACTCATCGCTCGCACTCCTCAGTGATCTTCTACCTCTGATATTTTTATTTTTCAGTTGATATTTTGGGTTGTTGTCTCACCGCTCCCCTCCCTCTGGGAGCTCTCCCTCCTTGCTCTGTGTGTTTTGTTACTGTCAGGGCCAGAATTGATGCCTTGCTCTGCCCTCGGGCCTTTTCCATGACCGATCAGTGGTGATTTTTCCTCCCAGCTCCAGGTACGAAGGGGCTCTGATCTGTATCTGGACATCCAAACCGCTCCCCTGCTTGGAGCTAAAAAGCAATTTTCTATTCCCTCAACAGGAGGAGCAGGATCAGAGCTGCTCTGTGCCCTGATTTACAGCCTCCCTGGCCAGACCAAGAGCTGCTCGGGGTCGTTTGCCTCTTGCTGTGTGTGATAAGCACCATGTGGGTGCCCCACGTGCCTGCCCAGGGACCCCCATCTTTTTATTGATTTTTGAATGGTACAAATGAACAAATAACAGAGCAACAGTAAAAAAGAGGGGATAAATAACCTGGGACTGTGCACCTGGAGCTGTGCGAGACCGAGTGAGACGTGAGGCAGCCACGCGCTCGGAGAAGGTCAAGTTTTTAAATCTAAACCGGAGTTAAGTAAAATATTGGCTAACTAACTGGATTCCAAAGCTCATAAAATGTTGATAGTGCTGAATGTCAGCTGGAATATATCTCCTCATCTTTTAGACAGAGAGCTGGTGCTTCCCTTGATCTTCCTTTCCTGGGGAAACATTCCTCTGGAGCAGAAGGGAGGCTGTCAAGTGCCTTGTTTTCCTCTGTGTTGGCAGGGCAGAGCCGGAAAGGTCGCTGGGGTTAAGAGCAGCAGCGAAAGCTGAGCTGGAAGCGGCGCTCCGAGGCACCGTGCTCTGATTTCCTAAGCTGAGCACAGCCGGGAATCCTGGGGAGGGTGCCTGGGACAGGAGCCGGGGGCTCAGACCCTGCCTGGGCATCTCCTGCCAGTGTCGGGGGTAAGGAGGGGATTTGATGAGTTGTGTCCCCTCAGCTCAGCCCCTGTGTCCTCCTGCAGTGCAGGAGAGCACCCTGGTGGTTCAGGTCTGGGGATTTGCCTGGCAGGGACTCCCCGTGAGGATGGAGGTTGTTCCATGTGAGACTTCCCACTGGATCTGCCACAGCTTCATCCCTGAGAGGTTTGGGTTAGGGGACATTAAAGCCCATCCAGTGCCACCCCTGCCATAGGCAAGGACAACTTCCACTGTCCCAGGCTGCTCCCAGCCTCGTCCAGCCTGGCCTTGGGCACTGCCAGGGATCCAGGGGCAGCCACAGCTGCTCTGGGCACCCTGTGCCAAGGCCTCCCCACCCTCCCAGGGAACAATTCCTGCCCAATAGCCCATCCATCGCTGCCCTCTGGCAGTAGGAAGCCATTCCCTGGGTCCTGTCCCTCCAGCCCTTGTCCCCAGTCCCTCTCCAGCTCTCTTCACACCCATTGAAGATGCTATAAAATAATTCATAAACCTGAGGGTTTAGATGGAGGAGGAAACAGCTGGTACTGCCTCTTTTCCACCCTGGCCTTGCCCACCAGCCCCAGGGCAGGGCAGGGTGGCACCCAGGGCAGGGTGGCACCCAGGGCAGGATGGCACCCAGGGCCCCCCTGCTCAGCTGGCAGCCACAAACCTCAAACCACAGCACCCGCAAAGCTCCGGGTTGGGGCCCGAACCGAGCGGCTCCAGCAGCACAGCAAAGAGCAGCGCTGCCACAAAGGGGTGTTGGGGAGACAAGTCAGTTAATGTTCGTGCCAGGCTTTGAAACGGGGAGACTTTGAAGCGGGGATTTGGTTCTTTGCTTCCCTTTCTTCTTTGTTCCCTCCAGTGCTCCGTGCGGAGCGCTGTGCTGGTATCAGGGTTTGATGGCCTCCTGCTCCCGGGGAGAATTGCGTTCCCTCTCTGTGGCCTCACATCAAGGCAGCCCCGTCCAATTGGTATTCTCGGCGTGGCATTTGCTCTCCAACACGGTGCGTTTTTATTCAAATAACCGTATCGATCGCGGGAAAACGTAATGGAGGAAATAAATGGAAACAAATAAACACGGAAGATTCACGCTGAACTTCTTCAAGGGCTGGGCCTGAAAGTCAGGGAAGCGTCTGTGTCCTCTGCAGGGTGATGCAGCTTATCCCTCCTCTGGCAGCGTGGAGGAGGATGATGATGATGGCAGTGGGAGGGGTTTAAATATGCAAATAATTCTTCCCTGGGAGGGGAGGTCAAGCCCACAGGGTGCACAGAGAAGCTGTGGCTGCCCCATACCTGGAAGCATCCAAGGCCAGGCTGAACAGGGCTTGGAGCACCCTGGGGTGTCAGAAGGTGGGACAGAGATGATTTTTAAGGTCCTTTCCAGCCCAAACTACCTGTGATTCCATTGCTGGGCTGGTACCTGCTCGTAGATACCAATCACAACCAGCTCTTATGAAGAAAACTGGCAAATACGCCTGGAAAATTGTGTATTGCACCAGCTCAGCTCGTGGAAAGGCCACGGAAGGCTGTGTTACTCTGTCTTCCCTAGAAATGACATTTCGCTGCTGTTTCTTGCTCCTCTGAGAGTTTCGTGGTGGGGACAGAATCTCCTTTTTTATTAGAAATATTTCCAGGCCTTGTGATTGATATGGAGGCAAAAGGCATTGCCTAATGCTATTGGAAGGACTTTAATTTTCATCTTGCTTGTGGTTTTGATCTTTTATTGTTTTGTTTGTTTTTTTTTATAAACTAGCCTGACACAGGGAGGGTGTTTGATGGGGAGTTGCTTTCGCAGTGCTGTGTTCACACCCAAAGGACAGGAATTCCTTTCCCATTCTGCACTCAGCCTGTTCCCCGCTGTTGGGAACTGTCCTCTCCCAGATCAGATGTGGCCTTCAAGGGGTCCAGGTGGGTGTTTTACCTCGAGTGGCTCCCGCAGGGATTGGGGAGTGACAGAGTGTGCTGTGGGAGCCGGCCGGTTCCAGCTGACAAGATAATGAACTACTAAATAAAGCATGGGAGAAAGGGAAATCCGTGATAAATCCACCTCTCATGTGCCGCAGAGGAGACGGATAAACTCCCTCTCCTCTCCTGACAGGGGGATTTGTCTCTCCTGTGGCTGTTGCCGGAGGTGTGGTGAGGATGCTGCTTCATCCCTGCCCTCCTTTGCCACCGGCGGGCAGACAGACAGACAGACAGAGAGACAGACATAGGGCTGATGCCTCGTGTCCTCTGGAAGGCTGGGCACAGCTGGGGACACATCCCCATGCCCCCTCTTAGGGCTGGGCTCTAAATGCCAGTCAATGACCATTAGCCAGTGAGGATTTGGGGCCGTTGGGCTCTCATCCCCCTCCTCTGGGATGGGAGGGTCTTTCCCCCTCTCCCCTCATTGCGTCCCAGCTCAATGGCACAAACTACAGCTCCAATCCCAATTCCCAAATCCAGACCCTTCTTCTCCTGCTTCTTCCCGTGCTCTCCTCGTGGGGATGTGATGGAGCCGTAAATTCTCTCTGCGATCAGGGAAAGGCCGCGCTGGGCTGGGGGAGCGCTGGAGGGGTGAGCTGGGGGCTCTGGGGTGCGGATTGCTCAGCGCTCGGGCTGTGCTGGCAGCGCATTAAGGGAGAGGCAGGAGGAGCTGAGGTGTGTCAGAAAAGCACTTGGATGTGCGGGTCAGGGGCTGGGCTAACGGGGAGGGGACAGGTCAGCGCTGGATGTGTCGCTGGAGCAGGCAGCCCCAGCAAAGTGCCATTAGGGAAGTTCTCCAGCGCGTGACGGGGCCGGGCCGGGGTCAGGCTGCCTCTCCACCTTGCCCAGTGGCTTGGAAGAAGTTGGCTTCTTCTTTGCAGTGCACTCCCTCTCCCAACTCTTTTTTCCATGTTTGATTAATAAATCATGCAGTTTGCCCAAGACTCCCTCCGTCCCCACCCAAATACAAACATTCCCCGTCACCACCACCTTGCGACTGGCAAAGCTGCTCCCTCTGACAATCAATTACCCTCCGGAGATGAAATTATTGTTTAATGGCTTTTGGAACAGGCTCCTGCTCTGACATTCATCACAATCAATAATGCATCAGCGGGGACAAAAGAAATTACCTGCCTCCTGCTAAGTGAAAGAGTCCATTTGTATTCCACGCGGCCCCTTCACGCCCACTGAGCCGGCAACCGCAGGTGGATCGTGCTGGCGGCACCGAGGGCAGCTGGCTGCGGCTGAACTCCGGAAAAGTTGGCTGCAACTTCATCAGCAGTGCTGCTTTCAGTGTGAGAGACAGGATTAGACAGGACTGGGGGATAGAGGTTGCCCAGGGACGAGGTGTGAGGGTGAAGGGGAGGTTGGGACAGGGTTTCTTTAGGGTGAGGTTAAGATTCAGGTTGTGCCTTGCTGCAAATGCAGCTGGGATGGGAACCCTGGCTGCTGGAGGTGTGGAATTAATGTGTTGAGGCTGGGAGGGAGGCACTGGGATGGCTGGGAGGGTAACTGGGATCATAGTGGGAGAGCTGGAGATGCAGCAGGAATCCCTGGGCAGCGATGTGATCCTTGCAGGGATCCCTGCCCTCCCCGGCTGTGCGTTGGTCCTTCTCCCCAGCACGACAGGGAGGTGCTTCGGTCTCCACCCAAAGCCCAGAGGGGGCAGATCCTCCTCGGAGGGTCGGCTCTGACCCATCCGGCTCCTCTCTGGCCGGGGTGTGACATCAGCGTGTCCCTAACGTCCCTGTGCCACGGCCTCCCCGTCACTCCAGGGAGGGACCCTGGGTCTGGCATGTGCGGCTGCAGCGTTCGGGAGCAGGGCTGCGTCCCAGCAATCCCAAAGAACGAGATGCTTTGTGTTTCTGCCTTTAAATAACTGGCTGAAAAGCCCAAACCCTCACTCAGCAGAGGATGATCGCAGTGCTGCTTCCTTTCAGGTGACCTTTACGGTGTCAGCCTCCCAGAGGATGCCACGGCTGTGCCTGGCAGGATCTCGAGGTGATTAGGCAGCATTGTTTTATTTCAAACATCCATCCCAATTAGCGATGAGCTGAGGAGCCTCATCAGCTCGGCGCCCTGAGCACCTCTTGCCTCGGAGCCACTTGATCCCTGTTGTTTTCCCACCTCAGCTGCTGCTTTACCCTCAGCGGGACTGTGGGAGTCGGGATCAAGGTGCGGATGGATCAGCTGGGATCAAGCGTTCCGAGCAGGCAGGTCCTCGTTTCTGCAGGGCTCTGAGCGAGGTGAGTCCCTGCTGTAGAACTCTGTGAGGCAGGAAAAACCTCAAATTCCCTAATTTGTTTCTTTATTGCCTGAAAAATACCATCTTCGATGGGGAACCTGTTTTCACGAAGACTTTCGGAATTTGGCGGCCTCTGGAGCTTCCCAGGACGTAATTGGCTCCCACTGGGACACGGGATGTGACCAAAAGCCCTGCAGGTCTCGGTGTGCCCAGCCTGGCTCATCGTGGGGCTCAGTGCTGCTGCTGTTGCCACTCAGCTCCTTTGGCCCCAGAGGCACCAGCCCTGAGGAGCCTCGTGGGCAGCACTTTGTGACCCCACACCCCTGCCAGGGCACGGTGGCACAGCAAAGTGGGCTGAGGAGGAGCCTTTCTGTGGTTTGGGGGTGCTCACCTGGAGAGGAGAAGCTCCAGGGAGAGCTCAGAGCCCCTGCCAGGGCCTAAAGGGGCTCCAGGAGAGCTGGAGAGGGACTGGGGACAAGGGCTGGAGGGACAGGACACAGGGAATGGATCCCAGTGCCAGAGGGCAGCGATGGATGGGATATTGGGCAGGAATTGTTCCCTGGGAGGGTGGGCAGGCCCTGGCACAGGGTGCCCAGAGCAGCTGTGGCTGCCCCTGGATCCCTGGCAGTGCCCAAGGCCAGGCTGGATTGTCCTGGGGCCAGAGTGAAGAATGAGCACTGGTAAAGGGAGGAAAAGCCTCTCTGCTCCCTGGGCAGCAGACAGGGAAACTCCTTTTCTTCCCACAGGCCAAACTTAAACCTGGCCAGGGAGAGGAAATCCCTGGATTTCCTCTCAGGTGTGTTTTCTGTGGATATGAAGCCCTCAGCTGACCCTGCGTGTGAGTGCCAGCAGCTCCTCCTCTGCCTCCCCTGCCTGGTGCTGCTCCCACTGATTGTTCCTGGGGCACCTACGGGTTTGTCTGTCCAGGCAGGCGATGTTCAGGAATCCCAAACCTCCCTCATCCCTTTGGGAGTGCAGGTCTGATGAGGAGCGGATGGGGGGCTCAGCCTGGGGAAGAGGAGGCTCAGAGGGGACTTCCCCCCTCTCTCCACCTCCCTGGAAGAGGCTGGAATCAGGGGGGGTCAGGCTGTGCTCCCAGGGAACAGCGACAGGATGAAAGAAAATGGCCTCAAGTTGCACTTGGGGGGTTATTTTGGATATTGGGAAATTCCTTCATGGAATGATTGTTAAACACTGGAAAAGGCTGCCCAGGGCAGCTGTGGAGTCCCCACACCTGGAGGGATTTCAAAGCCACGTGGATGTGGCAATGGGGACACGGTTTGGTGTGGGCTTGGCAGTGCTGAGGGAATGGTTGGACCCGATTTTACAGACTTTTCCAACTTTAGTGCTCCCCCTGTGTGAAATAATTCACCTTTGCCCTGCTTTCCCCAGGCTGAGGCCCCTGCAGCTCCCCAGCCGTGGCCCCGGGCCCCCATTGATCCCCGGGTGATGAAGCCGTCGAGGCAGCGCTGCCGGAGTTGTTGTGCCGAGCTGTCATTTTTCTCCCAGGATCCCGAGAGGATTTTTAACTGCCAGCTCCATCCCGCATCTTGGCTGCTAATAATCAATATCGATTTCCCTGTAACGCCGTCCATCTCCATGCCATGCCTTATTTGCTGGGAGATTAGAATCTCGATGAGCTTATAAAGCAGAGCAGGGATTCTCCTCGTGGCCCCGCACGTGGGCATGTGCAGAAAACACCCTGGGAGGACGATTATCTGCAGGGGAGAGGAATGGAGCCGTGGCTGCAGCTGCAGCTGCAAAAAAATACAACTTTGGTCACTTTGCTCTGCATTAATACGGGGACAGAGATCCCCTGGCACCGGGATTCTGCTGCCCACCGGCATGCCAATCCTGGCTGCTGTCATTCCTGGATTTTTTGCACATTTTATCCTGCCCAGGGAAGCTTTTTAAACAGATTTCCTCTCCACGAAGGGGCTGAGTTTCATAATGATCATCCCTGGCATTAATTCCTGCGGGAGGTTTGTGTCTCTGGGTGGGTTTTTTCCCCAATTTTAAGTGGTGCAGTGTTGTTAGAAACCATGAAACTGGTTTTACTGGTTGTGCTTAATCCCCCAGTGCCTTTATTTTCCACTATTTAACTCCATTTTATTCTATTTTCCCTATTTTCACCTATTTAATCCAATTGTTCTGCTGAACAACGAATAAACTTTACAAGAAATAAACTTTACCCTAAATATGTGTTTGATATTTCCTGCCTGGCATCACCTGCCTGAGCAATAAATGATATTCCTACACCGTTTTTCCAGGAATCTTGTTTATTACTGTTTTAGGTCAGGGCATTGTAGGATTTGACTGGAGACAAGCTCCTGTTTCCTGAGCAGGAAAAGATTTTCTATAAAGAGTCTCAGCAGAGGGAACATGAAAACAAAAGGTGATTGAATGTGACTGAAAATGGGCCTAAGAAATATAGGGTTTTACCAAAACTGTTGGAAGAAAAAGTCAATTTTCCCATTTTTGACAGAGGCCTGCCAGATAAGATGCTTCAAATCGGCTTATTGAATTATAAACCGCCGACATTTTGAAGCAGAACGCTTTGCTTTGAAGTGAAATGCTGAGATTTTTCATTCTGACATCTCCCAATTGATGTTTTTGGTAACTTTCTGCACACCTGGTAAAAGTGAGATTGGGGGGGAAAAGTTCAAGGCATTAAAATCCAGACTTGCTGAAGGGCTAAAAAAAATATACCTTTTTTGAGGTAATTCTCATTAAAACCAATGTGCTCAGCTTCTGCTTTATCAATTCATATTTATGACCTTAAATATCCCTTACCTTGTTTTTTGGGGGGTTATTTGTACTCAGTGTGGCAAAGATCCCTTTGTGTTTTGCATTTCTGACCCACTGTGACGGGGTTTTCTTGAATGTGATGTTTTTTATTCCATTCCACTCAAAACTTCAGGATTATTGAAATGAGCTCCCGAGGAGGGGAGGTTTCATGAGATGGTTCCACTATATATTTTTTTTTTTCTTTTTGCAGCTGGCATAAATAAATATTGTCTCCTCCTGGGCTTGCTGAGAGGAGGATTTCTAGGAGGAAAGCTCCATATATTTATTTTTGATTCCACACAATTCCGTTTGGATAACAAAGCCGCTGCTCTTGCTGGAAATTACTGCAGTTGAGACAGGGGCACCTTCCACTCGACCAGGTTGCTCCAAGCCCTTTCCAGCCTGGATTTGTTTGGATTTTGTCCCCAAGGTCCCTTCTGTGGGTTCTGGGCTATGGGATGGGGTTTGTGTCCCCATTTCCCGCACCAGGGATGCTTTCCCAGCATCCTAAAGAGGATGGAGAGAGAGCTGGAGGGTTGGAATATGCACCAAAAAACGCGCCTTATAAAATAAATATAAAAGAATAAATAAAGCTGAGGAGGGGAGGAAAGCGCAACATCAAAAGAAATGAAACGGCAGCAAAAGACAAAGTGAAGCTCTGCTTCTTAAGCACCTTTTTGTGGCTCTGCCTGCACCTCCCGCTCGGGTTTTTCCTCCCGGTTTGGGGCTGCGGGAGGGGGCAGAGAGCTGCGGCTGAGCCCAGGATGCTCGGTATGGAAATAACCCCTCCCCAGAGCCCCAGATGAAAGCCCTGCCCCCGGCAGTGCTGATTAGACAGCGCTAATTGCCTCCCCTGCCCGGAATAGCGGAGCGGGGAGAAACCCAGATCGTGTTTGCTGAGCTGGCCGAGCTCCTCAAATAAAACCCCGCTGTGTTTGAGAAGGAAAAGTCGGGACCGGGAGCCACAAGTCCTTCCCAGCGGGATGGATACCGGGCTGGGGGGTGCTCAGGATCCTCCCAGCCCCGGGTCTGCAGGGAAGGGATTCGTGCTCGGCTTGGTTTTGGGAAAAGCCTCAGCTTCAGCTGCGTGTGCTCGGTAAAGCTTTTAGTTCAACAGCTCTTAACGCTGAGCCTCGGTGCATTAACTCAGGGCTTCCCTGGGATCGGGGCATAAACACACAGGAGCTCTTCCTGCGAGGAAAATCCGGGATGCTTCCACCAGGACGGGATGAAAGTGGGAGATGCCTCATCTTCCGCTGTGCTTTGTGCTTTCTGTGTCTCTTTGCTCCAGCCTTTTATGATCCCCAAAAAACGGCCTCATCCCAGAAAGGTTTGGGTTGGAAGGGACCTTAAAATTCTCCTTCCACCCCTTCCACCATCCCAGGGTGCTTCATCCCAGAAAGGTTTGGAATGGAAGGGACCTTAAAGTTCTTCTCCTTCCACAATCCCAGGCTACTTCATCCCAGAAAGATTTGGGTTGGAAGGGACCTCAAAGTTCTCCTTCCATGATCCCAGGCTGCTCCGTCCCAGAAGGGTTTGGGTTGGAAGGGACCTTAAAATTTTTCTCCTTCCACAATCCAGGTTGCTCCCTCCCAGAATGGTTTGGGTTGGAAGGGACCTTAAAATTCTTCTCCTTCCACGATCCCAGGCTTCTTCATCCCAGAATGGTTTGGGGTGGAAGGGACCTTAAAATTCTCCTTCCGCCCCTTCCATGATCCCAAGCTGCTCCATCCCAGAAAGGTTTGGGTTGGAAAGGACCTCAAAATTCTCCTTTTGCCCCTTTCACCATCCCAAGCCTCACCCCAGGGCCTCCTCACTCCCCGGGTCTGTTTGCAGCACTCAGCTCCCCGTGACAAATATTCCAGCCAAGTGTTGCTCTCACGTCGCGTGCATTTGCAAAGGAGCAATTTATCAGAGTGATTTTTATTCTCATTAAGGCAAATTAAGCCCGCAAAGCTGGCAGTGGATGGCGAGAGAGGTGGTGGGGGAAAAAAAAAAAAGGGAAAAAATTGGCGTTCATGAAATATTTATTAAAAACAGCCATTGTAATAAATATTTGAAACCTGGTTATTAATGTTAAATCATATCAACGTCAAGTGTGTGTTTCACATGGCCTGCTCTGCTAATTGGGTGCAGGGGTTGGCAGACCCGTGGTGCCGTGGGGTCAGCTGGCACCGGGACCGGAGGAAAAGCCTGGAATTCCCAACCCTGCTGGGAAGAGGAGGAGGAAGAGCAAATCCGAGGGCTTGGCTGAGCTGGTGCTCTGGTGTCCCCCCCGGCCTGCCCCGATCGTAACCCAGGCGCCCCCGCCTAAGAGCCGATGATTATTTTCCAATACGGAACGAGCGCCCGGCTCGTCAGCGGGGCAGGATAATTATCCCGGGGAGGAGGAAAACGAGGCCTCGTGCCATAAACCACACGCTGCAAAACAAGAAAATAAATCTTTAACCGGGGATAATAGCACTGGCAGTAAAATCAATATTGATTATTAGGGGAGGGGGCCGGAGGCAGTGAAACTCCCCGCGAGGTGAAGGGGGGGATTTTGGGGAGAGCAGCTGGGTCAGGGAGGACACGGGGTGGGGGTGAGGGAAGGATTTTCCTGGGGGGGACAGGACTTGGGTTTTCACCGGGATCTTCGCCGTGGGGCAGGAATCTGTGAGGGATGAAAGGGAGGAGAAGGAGGGGCTGTGTTTGATCCAGTAGGTTTGGGATATCCCCACTTCTCCATGGGATGTGGCAGCGTTAACCCCGGGATGGAGTTAGGTGAGGATTTCCATAGCGAAATCTCAAACATTGGGCTGTTTTTCTTGATTTGCTGGGGAAAAAAAATGGTTTAAAAATGCATAAAAATCTCCATTATTAATGGAAGCAGCCTTTGGTTCAAGTGACCTTTTGTTTGAAAGATTGATTTTGCCTTTTCCAACAAAAGGAATGGATAAAAGCTTGAAAGGGAAGCAAAACACTCGGTGAAATCCCAAACCTGATTCCCCTCTTCTTGCAAAGGATGTGAATGTGCTGCTTCAAAGGGTGGGGTAGGGATAAGGGTAAAGCTGCTTCTCCCTTCCTGTGTGGGTTTTGGTGGGTGAGACCCCTCCGTGCCTCAGTTTCCCTGCCTCAGAGGTGGTTATTGAGCTCGTAATTAATCCGAGAGCGGCGCTAATTATGAAATGTGTAATTATTCGGAGAGTGGCAGAGCACAGAGCAGGCGGAGCAGCTGGACGGGCACCCTGGGGCTGCAGGGATGGAGCTCCCGGCTCCAGATCAGCCTCATCCCGCTCATCCCTGGGGGGCTCCGGGAGGGCGGATCCCCCTGATGGATCAGCTCGGCTCAGCCTCCTCCTGACAGAGGTGGGAGCTGCGGTGCCTCTGCCCCATCCAGCCCCTCTCCAACGCTCCTTCAGGGCTGCCAGCCCTCCAATCTGAGCAGCGGCGGCGTTTGATAAAAATATTTGAGGCAAGCAAATAAATAAATGGTAATTTAGTCGTGGACCCAGCCCAGCCTCCCATAAAAGCCGGTGCAGACCAGATTTACAGCGCCGTGCTGAGATGCTTTTATGTGAAACAGAGCTTCAGAGGGGAAGCCATCTATCAGGCAAGGAGCCCGAGTGAATGAGATTTAAAAGGCAGCTTCCTTTTGTTCTCTAATAGTTGGAACAATTCGGTGTGAAAGTGGAGGAGGCGGGAAGGGGGAAATCAGGAGGTGTTAGGAATGACATTCATAATGGCAACACCGTGCACCTATTTTGGTAATAGGCTTTAAACTCCTAAGAAGGTGAATCCTCTTATTTCCAGCGTTTATTTTCTCCCTCGCTGTAAATTTATCAGTCGGGGTCGAGTCTGCTGCAAGCTGTGAGGGGCCTGATGGGAAACGAGAGACCTGGGGCCTTGCTGGTGCAGGGAACCTGTAATTTCCCGGCTTTCAAACCTCCTGGGTTCATTTGAGTCGGCTTCTGAAACTTGGTGACCGTGGGCACTTCTGCTCCCTGGAATCCCCACTCTTCTGTTTCCTGGAATTCCTGCTCCCTGCTCTCCTGTTCCCTGGAATTCCTGCTCTCCAGCTCCTTGGAATCCCTGCTCTCCTGCTCCCTGGAATTCCTGCTCCCTGGAATCCCTGCTCTCCTGCTCCCTGGAATCCCTGCTCTCCTGTTCCTTGGAATCCCCGCTCTCCTGTTCCTCAGCATCCCTTCTCTCCTGTTCCCTGGAATCTCTTCTCTTCCGTTCCCTGGAATCCCTGCTCTCCTGTTCCCTGGCATCCCCTCTCTCCTGCTCCCTGGAATCCCTTCTCTCCCCCTCCCTGGAATTCCTGCTCCCTGGCATCTCTGCTCTCCTGCTCCCTGGAATTCCTGCTCCCCAGAATTCTCACTCCCTGGAATCCCATTTCTCCTGCTCCCTGGAATCCCTTCTCTCCTGCTTCTCAGCATCCCAGCTCTCCTGTTCCCTGGAATCCCAGCTCTCCTGTTCCCTGGAATCCCAGCTCTCCTGTTCCCTGGAATCCCATCTCTCCTGCTCCCTGGAATCCCTTCTCTCCTGCTCCCTGGAATCCCTTCTCTCTCCTCTCTGCACCTTGCAGGTGATTTCCCTTGGCTGGGAATGTCTGGCACTCCAAGGCTGGGTTGAGCCTCCCCCCTCCCCTACATTTACCAGTGAATCTCCTTCTCCTGCCTTTAAAGTTCCCTCATTTAAACACAAAATAATTCCCCCCAGGCTATTTCCCTGCCTCGATTTTATTCTGAGGTTGGGGCAATGCTGGTCCCCCCTTTTCTGAAGCCATTTCCCCTTCCCACACCTGCAGAGGGGATTTCCAGTGCCATTTGCAGTTGCTGCAGGCTTTTTCCTCCCAAGAAGTGCAGGCCAGCAATTCCAGCAATTCCAGCCTGCCAAGGAGAGAGAGGAAAGAAAATCCTCAGCTTTAATCTTTGTGAAGGGAGAGCAGGCGAGGGAACAAAGCAATGGGGAAAGCGAGGGAAGAAAAGGGTGGACGAGAAGGTGTGGAGGGAAGGTGGCGTGCGGGGAGATCAGATGGAGGAGGCAGCTTTCGTGGGCAGGGATGTGAGGGAGAGGACAAAGAGCAGAGCTGAGTGTGTGGGGAAGAGAAGCTTCAGGCAGGAGCCTCCTGGGATCTCTGGTTTTGGGGGAGCCCCGTCCCACCCTCACGGGCGTTACCTCCCCAGCTCCTCCAGAATCCAAACCCTGCAGGCGTGGGCGTCGCTGCCCTGAGCTCCGGTGGCTCCCAGACCCCTTCTCAAGCTACCTATAAACTGCAATTCCTAAAATCCCTGGGCTCAAAGCTGAGGTTATTCATTCCAAACTCCCTGGCAGAGCTGAAGAAAGGATGGGGAAATGGATATCCTGGGATTGCTGCTGGGAAAACGGGAAGTTGTGACTCACGAGCTGTGACGGGAGCACCTTGCATTGCCACCAGCCCTCGGGGTGGTCCTGGCGAGCTGCTCCCTCTGCTCCCCTCTGTGACAGGAGCACCTTGCATTGCCACCAGCCCTCGGGGTGGTCCTGGCGAGCTGCTCCCTCTGCTCCCTTCTCCCCAGACGTGGTGTCCAAGGAAAAGCAGAGGCTGGTGGCACAGGAGCATCACCCCCGTGTGCCTCTTCCCTGGGAAAGGACGGGAAATCCAACGTTTCTGTCGGATGTCACACATGTCCCAGGCGTGGCTGAAAGGTGCTCGGTGTCAGGGCTGAGCCTGTTCCAAGGGGCTCTGACAAGGGGAAGGGGTACAAGATCTGCTGGGAAATGCATTATTCCTACAATGCAAAACCCCGGAGATGCAGATTGACACAAATCAGCTCCCTGAATGAACAAAAAGCTCCTGAAAACACAAAACGCTTTACAGCTTAGATTTGAAATGACTCAGCAGTGTAGGTGCCTGGTTTTTCCCTGCAGGAGAACAGATCAAAAGAGAACATGAAAAGGTTCTGGAACTGCAACGTTTGGGGTGATCAGAGGCTTTCCCCTTTCTCCCCACTTAGACACATGCAGGAATGTATCATTTTTGCAGGATTTATTGGGTTTGGGTTACCTCTGCTCTGGGATTGGGGTCTCTGAGTGCAAAACAATTCCTCATTCAGCTCAGAGGAATGGGCTGGAGCAATGTCTGGAGGTGGCTGAACATTTATAGGATATGATTTCAACTATTATCATAACCATCCTGTATTGCATCGTCTAATAAAGACATCAATTTAAACCCCTTACAAGTGGCAATTACCTAATAAAATGCAGTAAGGATCTTCCAACTTGGCAGTAAAATTAGCATTACTGGGTTTTAATTAATAGCCCAAGCCTGAATGGCTCTTCTACGTCCTGTGCAGGAGGAATGGCTGCGTGACCGCGCGTCCCAAGGCTGGGAAAGGAAGGCAATGAGCCCCGGAAGGGCTCCGTGCGTGGGAGGCAGACAGGGCTGGAGTGGTGAAGGGGGTGTGGGACCAGTCTGTGCTGGGGGAGCACTGGCGCTGCTGCGCAGTCAGGGAATCCCAGAGTGGATGGATTGGAGGGACCTTAAAGCTCGTCCAGTGTCACCCCTGCCATTGCAGGGACAATTCCACTGTCCCAGAGTGCTCCAAGCCCCGTCCAGCCTGGCCCTGGGATGGGGCAGCCACAGCTTCTCTGGGTACCCTGTGCCAGGGCCTCGCTGCCCTCACAGGGAGGATTTTTCCCCAGGTATTTAATTCAAATCTACGCTTTTTCAGCTTAAAGCCATTCTCCCTTGTCCTATCCTGCTGGCTCTTCCCCGCGGAGCAAGCAGCAGTGCTGGGAACATCACAGCTCCCTGGCACGAGAAATCCCCTGAGAGCCCAGGAGCTCCTTGTACCGGCTCAGGGGCTGGGGGCTCCTTGCAGAGCCCTTGTTGGAGCCTGTGCGGCTTTGCCATCCCCGCTGCTCCCCTGCCAGGGGGGCTGATGTCCCCCTGGAGCTGTTTTCCCCGGATTTATTCACCATCCGTGATGCCCGTGGGGTGCTGAGCTCTGCGAGGACGCTGTCCCTGGGGAGGCAGAGCTCTCCCTGCCTCGGCAGCCGCACACGGGCAGGGTTTGATCGGGGCTGTGACAAAGGCGGCGTGGCAGGAGTGTCAGGAACCGCGAGCGCGTTTGCGGTGACAGAGTGGCTCCGTTCCTCAGCAGCACGGTGACTTTATCCCTCGCAAATTCGTGATGGCACGGTGACTTTATTCCTCGATGGCAGAGCGACTTTACTGCTCCTTGCTGGCTTTTATGGTGTAACTGCAGGATTTTTGATGTGCTGCAAGGAGCCCTAGAGCGAGGCTGGTTTGTGCTGTCACCCCCCATCCTCTGTGGCCTTTTTCCTTGCTCCCCTTGCCGCTTTGCTCTGCCCGCTGGAAGCAAATAGCAGGGATGCAGCGCTGATGGAGGGAAGGACCCCCGGTGTGCCTCCCAGGAGGGTGTCTCCATCAGCCAGAGAAATCTCAGTGCTCCGGCGAGATTGCTTTTCCGGGGAAAGGGGGGAGAGCCCAATCTGCCTGCAAATGCGCGTGTTGGAGAAGGGGAAATCAAACCGCGGCGTTTAGCGGAGCCAATTTCCTCCAGGAACAGGGCGAGGGAAGCGCTGCCTCAGATTGGTGCTTCCCGAGCTAATTGTATTGACAAAATAATGAAAGTATTTGTATGCACTTGTTCTTGTTGTGTATAAACTGCGGCAAATAGAAATCCACAGGATGGTTTTTTTCAGGATTGCTGTTCAGAGTGATGGGAATTCACTGCTCTGGTAGGTCAGTGTGACTCCCTGTCCCACCCTGCTCCTGGGAGGGAGAGGGGTGGGATTTAATCCTGCCCGTGCCACCCACATGACTCTCACACCCTCTGTTCTGTCCTGGGATGCTCCGTAATTCAGAGGGTGGTTTTGACTGAGGAACCCGAGCCGGGGGCTGTCCTGGCTCCCAAGCAGCCCCGGTGTGGCCGGGAGCAGCTTCCCGAGCCCGTGGGATCTGTGGGAGCATGGGGTCGGTTTCCAGCAGAGCTGCAGGAAACTTCATCCCAAAACACATGGATCCCCTCGTGCAGCTGTGCTCCTTCCCCCTGTCAGAAAACCTGGCCACTTCTGCTGAGCCTGTGGGATCAGTGGGACTTTTTATGTAGTTTTCCCTTCTTTTTGGCAAATCTGCTCCTTTAACCCATTTCCAGTTCAAACTGAACTCACAGGCTCCCAGACTGGTTTGGGTTGGAGGGGACCTCAATGCTCATGTCATTCCACCTCCCACTATCCCAGGGTGCTCCAAGCCCCATCCAACCTTGAACACTTCCAGGGACGCAGCAGCCACAGCTCCTCTGGAATGCCTTCCCTTCCGCTGTCCCTGTTTTATGGAGTGGTTCATCACTTGCCGGTGTGTGAGTGAGATGATGGAGAGCGGTGCTGCAGGAGAGGAATTGTTTAACGTGCCTGCTGATCCCACACCTGGGATCAAGCTGCCAATATCCCGGCAGGCTGGAGCTGAGGGTTGATCCTGCATCTATTTATGGTCCGTTCAGGGCTGTGCATCACTTGCTGTTGTTACCAGAGCTGCAGGTGTGGCTCCGTGGGGAAGGGCCTGGTGTTCTCAGCTCCTTCAGAGTGTGCACCCAGCCTGGAGACTCCTGGCTGTGGATGAGGGATCTGCTCTGGGAAAGCCTTCCACACACCGGAGCAAGGGGATCACTGTGAATGCCTCAGCTTTGTGGATAAGGGGATGGAGAGGAAGAGGTAAATGACCTCTGCTGTTGCTTTTCAGTCACTTTTTGGTCTTTTTTTCTGAGTTCTCAGTTGCCTCACCCTCTGCCAGTGCTGCACAGGAGGGAGAGCTGCTCCTGAGCAGCCCTTTGGGCAATTCCAGCCACCCAGCTCATCCAGGCCGGCGCTGGCAGAAGCGGGACCGATAACTTTGGAGACAGTGCAGGGAGCCCTTCATAAAGTGTCACTGATGTGGAAATACAGGATCAAATGAGTAGCAATTCGTGTGTCACCGCATGACAGAACAAAACCCTCTACCGAGGAATTAAAGCCATAAATATCCTACAGGGCCCCTTCCTGCTAACATGTTCCTGACATCTGGAGTGGCAGCCCGCTGGAACCTATCTGCTGTCAAAGAGCTGTTGCAATTAAGTCGTGAATGCAGAGGGGAGAGGGGGGAAAACAATTTTTTTAAATGACTTGGCAGGTGATGGAAAACCAAAATACCCTTTTCCATTAACGTGAGCAAATTTACCTTAAAAGGAATTGGGTTAGAGACTCAGGAAGTTAATTGTCGGAGTCATTCAGTCAGGGTTGGGTCTCCTTGGGGCCGGTGCGGGAGCGATGGAGGGCCTGGGGTTGGGTTCCCACCTGGCTCTGTGCTGCTGCAATATTTAACGCTTTCTTGGCCTCCTCTGCTCCAGCGTGGCTTGGTGGGAATGTGATGGTGTGGGAATCCAGCTGGGGCCAGCGATGGGGATGGGTTTGGAGAGGCAGTGATGGGATTTGCTGTGCCAGGCAGGAGCTGCTGGAGTTTTGGTGTGGAGCAGCACCACAGCCTGGTGCTCCCATTGTGTGGGTGATGGAGAGACTTAGGAGATCATGGAATTATTAAGGTTGGAAAAGAGCTCTAAAATCAAATCCAACCATTAATCCAGCGCTGCTGTGTTCAGTAAACAGTGCCCCCAGGTGCTGAGATCTGCTGGGTCTGGATGCTGTTAGCTGGGAATAGAAGGAAAAGGATGTCAGGGTGGTGAGTGGTGTAATTAGCTGGGGCTGTGCCCTTGGAAGATGAAGGACACATCCCTGTGCATCCCTGTGCATCCCTGTGTGTGTCCTTGTGTATCCTGTGTGTCCCTGAGTGTCCCTGAGTATCCCTGTGTACCCTTGTGTGTCCCTGTGTGTTCCGGTGTCTCCCTGTGTGTTCCTGTGTGCCCCTGTCCATCCCTGCGTGTCTCTGTCAATCCCTGTGTACCCCTGTGTGTCCCTGTGTGTCTCTGTCCATCCCTGTGTGTCCCTGTGCACACCTGTGTAGCCCTGTGTGTCCCTGTGTGTCCCTGTCCGTCCCTGTGTCTCCCTCTGTGTCCCTGTGTCTCCCTGTGTCTCCCTTTGTGTCCCTGTGTCTCCCTGTGTCTCCCTGTGTGTCCCTGTGTCTCCCTGTGCGTCCCTGTCCATCCCTGTGTGTCCCTGTCTATCCCTGTGTGTCCCTGTGTGTCCCTGTGTGTCCCTGTGTCTCCCTTTGTGTCCCTGTGTCTCCCTGTGCGTCCCTGTCCATCCCTGTGTGTCCCTGTGCATTGAGCTTTCTGGGAGGGTACAAAGGCCCGAGACTCAGGGATTCCCCTCTGGGTGAGCATTCCCCTCGCTCCAGTGGGAAGCTGAGGCCTGGAGATGGGAAGGGCCGTGGGAATGTCCTGAACTGCTGATCTTACAGCCAGAGAGGTTTTTCCTCTGCCAGCCTTAGGAGGTGCCAGGTGATCTTCACACCCATCCCTGCTGCGCTGCAGGATTTGGGATCCCCCAACCAGAGCATCACAGCACACCCTGTGCGAGCCGTCCGTCCGTCCATCCCTCCGTCCATCCCTCCCTCAGCAGACAGACAGGGCCGGTGCCTGCGGAGCCTCATTGGGATTCCGGGCGCCTGCTGGGTGCCGCCCCGCTCATCGCCTCTCGGTCTCCCCGCAGAGGTGGGACCTCGCGGCTGCGATTTGCATTTCTGGAGTTTGCAGGAGGTGTCACGAAGCAGATCTACTGGCAAGCTGCGTCTCGCAGAGAATTCATTTTCGGGGGGTTTCGCTCCCTCCTCCCCAATCTGGCTGGCTCGGGCGCGATTAAAGCATCCCCAGCTCCTTTGCTTCGTCGCAAGACACCAAACCCAGCGCGGGCTCTGTGCTGGGCTCGCTTTTCCCTCCTCATTGCCCCGAGTTTGGCTCCTCTCCAAAGGGCCAGCAGTTGGAGACTGCCACCTCCGTGTCTGCCCTGGAAATGTTTCTCTCTGGCTGTCTAAAAATCAGGGAGCAGAATTGATCCCCACTGCCTCCAGATGACCACGGCGAGCTCAGAAATAAAGAGTCACAGTTGACAAGAGGCTGAGAATCTCAAATTGCGTCAGTGACTTTTTCCTCAAGATTTTATTTGAGGTACCTCTGAGAGGACCCAATTGTCAGAAGGCCCTGATTGAAGATTGATCCTTGTAAGAGACTATTTGAAAATTGCCCATCACTTTGGGCTGCAGGTTTGCTAAATACTCAATTATTCCACCAGCAAAGTGTTTTCTGTAATATCTTTTCCCTCCATAATTTACACGAACAAGGGAGAAAAAGACTTAAACTGAGTAACCTGTGGCCAGCGACTGGAGCTGTGCTTGTGTTCACTCCTTTTTGCTTTAAAATGGCATTTTCTTCCCAGCCCCATGGGATTCAGCACGTCCTGTTTGGGTTTCTTGCGTCTGAAATAAGGGCTGAGCATCACCTGGAGAGGTGTTCTTGATCTCCTACTGAACTTGGGTCCACCTCCTAAAAATAGTGGAGAAACCCATCCCTTCTCCTTGAGGTTCCTGGGAGAGCTCCCTCTCCATCCCTGCCCCCCTGCCTGAGGTTTGATGCACTTTGAACACTTTTATTTGCTTGAAAAATGGGCCAACTGTGGCCTCAAAGGAGTTTCTCTGTGGCTTTGTAGGAGGAGCAGGGCTGGAGCAGCTCCCTCAGAGTCCTGCTGTGGATGCTCGGGCATGGAGGGGCTGAGCACGGAGCAGGGATGGGGAAGAATTATTTCCAGGGTGATGCCTCCACCATCCAAACCCTCCCTCTCCTCGTGCACCTGAGCGTGGGGTCCATCCCGAAGCTCCAAACCCCACCAAAATCAGGAATTTCCCTTCCTTCAATCCTCGCCTTGCAGAGCCCGTGCCGGAGCAGCAGCCAGGTTGCCTGGGCTACGCAGCCATCCTCTTGGATTATTCCTGGTAAATAATATTTCGTTTTTCACTCGGACCGGATGGCCTCGGAGTCCACGGAGTAATTTCGGGCCAGCTTGCAGCACCGGCGAGTTTAACTCTCCAATTTGGCCTGCAGCAACGCCGGGCAAATTGCTCCCAGCAACTGCTTTATTCATCCCCGAGCGTGGTTTTGTGCTGACCCGAGCGGTCGGCTCAGCACATGTTTTCAGGCAGGAAAAAAGAAATTAAAAGAAAAAG
>VYZT01000741.1:350-42206 GCA_013400735.1 Pomatostomus ruficeps | reverse complement strand
GTACTGGGATTCAAGTAGATGACAAGCCCGCTTCTGTCACGGTCTTACAATTGAAAATGTGAAGCACTTAGTAAAATGTATTACATTTAGCTGTTATTTTCAGTGTGACAGAATTCCTTTACTTCACAATTCACAGGTCTTTACTTAGAAGTCCTTTCTTTGTCCTTCTGTCTTTGGGACACAGTCTCTCACTGTGTATGCAAAAATTTTTATCTTGTAGGATTTTTATACTGCACAGAAGACCCATTTCTCCGCTCATATGTATTAGGACACTCGGACTGAATGCTGAGAAATACTGAAAGGAAAAGATTACTAATTTACACTAGACTTAAAAGTGTTGTTTCTTTCAGCAAAAATATGTTTCTAATACTGAATAATAAATGTTTATCTTTAAATGGTTTCTGATCTCAAGTCATCAGTTAGGTATACAGTACCAAAGCCACCTGAAGTACCTGGGCACTGCACACATATGCTTTCCTCTGAATTCAGGTCATTTATTCCTTTTCCAGTTCTGCCTTGTGCTGAAAACCAAGCTTGAAAATTATACCAAACAACAGAAATTGACCTTGTGTCTGCTTTCTGTGACCTTCCTCTTCAGTATGAAAACAAACATCAAACAAATATTTCAGACACTTTTTTCTCTCCAAAAGATCATTTGGCTCACCTGGCCAAAATGGTTTATATAACAAGCCTTTGTGTGTATGATAGTGACTTATTTTCTTTGGAATGATGATATGAAAAAGTTTTTTAAAAAGAGCCAAGATTAAGATCTTATTCTAGTAAATATTGAACACATTCCTAAGAATAGCATTAGCCCTTCAGATCTGGAATAGGTTCAAGAACAGTTACTTAACAGTCTAAATAAAAAATAACTTTAAGTTTTGATTTTGTAAGAAAAATATCAAGAGGGAGATTGAATCTTCATCATATGATAGCAAGCACTTTGAAGTTTTTCAGGTTTAGTGTTTTCTGGTGAAGGGAGAAAGTTATGCAGTAAAGAAGAATACTTAGCAGAAGCGAAATAAAATCAGACATGATATCAGTTACACAGATGCTCTTATTTGGTTGTGCTTCTTTTTTAAAAAAAAAGTAATCAAAGAGGAGCCCAAATGAAAATAATTGTTCAATGAAGAGACAAAAGAACATCAAATCCTAAGATTGTGAGTGGAATTCAGAGACCACAATTCTAATAAATATTGCTGGGGTTTTGTATCAGAATTCTGTTGTTCTTTACTTTCAGACAAATGCAACTCTTGAGCGAAACTTTATTGCTGCCTGAAAGATCTAGGCAGCCTATTGAATGCCAGGCAGATTACTGGACTCAGATTCCAGGTCTGCAGTACAATTCTGCCTTTAAAACAATTGAAGCAAACAATATATACATACACCTGTGTACAACCGTATGTTCATTCAAGAGAACAAAGTATGCTTCCACAAAACCAAACCAGACAGAGTAAATTATCTCAACTTCTAGCATAATTACTACTACTTTTTAAACTCACAAAATTGAAATAAAATTTGTAAGCTTGGTTAGGTAAAACACTAGCTACTTTCTTATGGCTCTGACTCACATAAGAGTACTTTGTACATGCAACAATACTATGGGAATAATAAAACATGAAATTCTATTTCTTATGCAAACGGAATTCTGTAATATTAATTATAATATATATTATGTAGAAATTAAATAAGACATAACACCAAATTTTAATACAAGACATTTCTTTTGAAATATCAGATATTTAAACATTATTAAACTGAGTAATAAAAGAAAACTGTGTCTCTATTAAAATAAGGATGTTTTATTTACGTGACCATAAGTTATTTCAGGGGTCTGTCTTATTTATTGTGTAGGTGAACGGTATTTATCTGGGCAGCTATCCAGTATTTTGTGTACACTTGGTTTTGGAAGGTTGGTTAATAGCCCACTATTCAAACACTCTGGTGAAGTCAGAGGTACTAATTTCAGTGAGGATTTTCCATTGTTACAATCGGATTACATCACAAGGAAGATAAATGGATATTATACCCATAAAATTAATTACAACAAATATTGTTATTGGCAACTGTGTGCAAAAGCACTCAGGATTCTGGATATACATGACTGTAGCTTGATTTTTCAGAGAATAGAATGTATTTTGTGATCTGTATAATGAAAATTCTGAAAAACTAAGCAAAATTAAAATCATTTCTTCGCTTCAAAGCACAACAGCATAATTTCTCAACAAATCAGTATTTTAAAAGAAAATTGGCCAAAAGCCTGTTAGCAAACCAAAGTTAATCACTTTTTTTTTCTGAAATAGAAAAGAAGCAAAGCACATTTTAAATCTCAAGTCTGTCTATGCTTTAATTGAATAGAAGAGCTTCTTGCAGTAGAAAATGCCAAAAATGCTTTAAATGTGAGAACTGCACTGCTTTAAATATGGGCATCTATGCTGTTTATAATGATTGAAAATACCCAGGAACTCCTTAAAGTAAGCATTAGAGCAATTTACAGTGCATTTATAATAGATATTGATTGAGAACCAAAGCTCAACTAGCCAACCAGATAACTCGGGGTCTGATCTTCTCCTAAGGAATAATATAAAAATACAGTTATTCACTAAATTTTTGTGGAATATCTAGCAAAAAACTAAGGCAGTACTCTTTGATTCAGACTGTGCACTCACTCTTTCAGAGCTTCTCAAGCCCTTTTTAACTTTAAAATGCTCTAACAACTGGCAAGTGTGTGTACCAGGATTGACTCAGAGAGTGCCTGGCCTCTTATAATTGCCCATGACTACTGTGTGTGTCCAGTGTGCAGAATCAACAGATTTCATTCAGCAAAGTACTGCAAAGGAAGCAACAACACTATGGGTGAATCCCAGACACTCACAAAGCTGTGGTTTAGGACTCAGAGGTTATGTTTCTACTCTGTGAAAAATTTCAAATCCATGTTTACATAGCTAGGACTGTAGAATTATATGGAGAAAGGAAAGAGAAGTTTACCAAAAAAGTTTGTCTTTTTCTTTCTCTGCAGAGTAATGGAATGGGAAGCTTTGATCGTTTGTAAAGATCTGAGCATAGCAAACCACAGAAGGACAGCTCCGGATCATCAGCAAAATGCAGAAAATTAACTCCGCTATGTATGCTTCCTCACAGAAGTAAACTCTAACTAGGTACGTCATCAGGAGAAGTGTGTCTTATTGTTCCTATTCGTACAGAGGACAAAAGAGTCAGCATCATTAGGGATCTGAACTGCAATTAGATGCTAATCAGAATAGAGACAACCAGTCATACAGATCATGCAATTTATACTTTTAGGTATTAAATTTGATTGCAAGACTAAAGACTATGTCCACTATTTTCTTAGTATTGTTTTTCTGTGGAACAACTTGCTGTAATTGCCACAAACTTTCTGTGCAAATATAAGGGACATTATCCCTTGAGAGGGTACAGGTAGAGGGAAGGTACAAATCAATCTTTTGATTAGACCAGTTTGCACCACAGAAAAAACATAGTACTCAGATTATAGAAGAACGAATATATATGTTTCACTTTTAAGAACATGCCAAATAAGGCCATCAACATATTTGGAAATACATACATGCAAGTGTTCGTGTGGATGGATGGATGGATGGATGGATGGTTAAGGAGAGAGAGAGGGAGAGAGAGGCAGATGGTATTTATATATAAACATAGACCCTTACACTTGCACCACTCTTATACATACTTTGAATTCTTCCTACAGAAATTCACCATATAAGAGGATGGTTTGGGATTCAGAATAAGACTTTATGTATACCCAGAATAATAATTCACATGTTCAGAATTATTTTTCTTTTGCTATGACACCCACATTTGAGAAGAGTTCCTACACAACTGATAAATAAAAATATCTTAATATATCTCTAGGTGCTGTGTGTTGCTATCTCCTACTGTGTTGAATAATGCAAATGCTACTGAGCAGGACTTTGTAGCATTTTATGTGCTTTTAAATTCACTTTTTAATGTAAACAAATACTTAATCTTACAGTCTAGTGAAAGAGAATCAAGGAAAATTCTCCTTTCAAAGCTCTTCTGAAACTGATTTTTTAATTTCTTTTGGGACAGAAGGGTGAACTCAGACCATATTTGTGTGAGGGTTCTTCTTTACCCTTCTTTCCTTTCATGGGTGTCTAAATAAAACCAATGAATCAGCTACTGATTTTAGAAGCTGATTGTTTCAAAGTAACCATTCTCATTTTCTGAAAATGGCTCAACTTCCTTTGCTTTCACATGGATATGCGTGACACAGTAAGAAGGGAAAGCTAGTTTAGGGAATTTACTCTGAAACCCACACGGTGACATGCGTAGTCACAGTTTCTGAGTTGTCATTAACAGGCAAGTTTAGACCAGCTGCAGCAATAAGCATGGATAGTTTCTGTTACCTGCAAAAAGTTATTGTATTCATATGGCTTTCCACACATAGAATTTATATATATATATATATATACACATATAACACACATATATATATCCCACAGAGATATTACTGTCAACTATGATATTCATATTTAGGGGTTCGTATTAATTTCTGGTTTATTCTTTCAATATCGAAGCTTTGCTTTTGCCATCTAGACACATACCTTTTTGAGTTGATGATCTTTATGGGTCCTTTCAAACTCAAGATATTCTATGATTTTTTGGTGGCTAAAACAAGTAAACCTATAGGACTACACATCCTCAATGTAGGGTTCCTGGACACCAGGAATCTGAACATTTCAGGAAATGAGCATGAAACTGGAAAGGAAATCTAGTTTAATGATGCATGAGAAGGGTGCCAATTATGGTGTGAACTAGGAAGAAACATAGGAAGCGATAAACAGAAAATACAGAAATGTTGTGAACTGTGGAGGGAGAAAGTTAAAAAGAGATCTGGGCTGGAGAAGAAAATGGTAGAATGGTATTTCTTCAGAATACAGGGGATAAAAGAAAAGATATATCCTTTCATGAATAGAATTTTAAAACTGATGGAACTGATGAAATTTTAAAACTGAAATAATTATACTCAAATGTGGGACATGAAAGAAAAGGACTTGCAGATAGAATAAACAGAAAGGTCAGGAAAAGGTATGATCTATTATTTCTACAATTCCAATTTATAAGTCATGTCTTGGGAGAACTTTCATAGCTGATGTTTCTGAAGGGGGTAAATGGCCAATTGAGAAGCAGATGTTTTTTGAAACATTCTTCATCAACCCACCAGACACCTAAATACTTAAAAGCTAAGTACACAAGAGATAAACATCATAACATTTACATTGCATAACCTAAAGAAATAAGGACCATAAGAAAGTGGATGAATTGGCTATAGAATGTACCAAATAGCTGAATCAGAGACCAAGCTTTCCAGTTTCAGGAGCCCAAAGGTGGAGCTCACTATAACAAGTTCTGAATCAGCTATGTTTATATTGAGATCTAAATGCCGGCCTCAGATCTTCAAACAGGAAGGCAAAGAGAGAAAAACATGCAACCTAACTCCAGATTGCAACCACAGCCCAAAGGAAAAATGCCAAGAGATTGCTGTTTGCAATTATATTCTTCTTACAAAGCTTCAAAGAGTTAAAGATCAGGCATCTAGTCTCAACCACAGTATTCTAGACAAGGGAGACTGGCAACACATAATACATGAGTGATGTACCTCCTGTCTGTGCCCCAGCCCTTCATCAGGGTGTCTGTCTCGTGCTCTGTTTCCACAGAAAGCACACCCAAGAGGGGGAAGGAAAGGAAGAGACAGCACACTCTGACTAGATCACCTATTTAGACAAACAAGGAGCCCAGCCTACTTCAGAACAACACTGATGTCTCTTTAAATGCTCCTACAACTGACTGCAAATGACAATGTAGACCATCCTTAGGTGGATAGCCCCCCTCTGCAGGTTTCTCCTACAACAAAAGAGGAAGCCTATGTGACTAACTTTGATCAAATTTCTAACATTTAGGTATGTAAAGTTTGATAGCCTTTAATTTTAGTAGGGGACTGTAAAGAATAGATTAAATTAGTACTTGTGGTCCAGTTAGGTGTTTGAGCTATAGATGTCTGTATTACATGGATGGGAAACATCCCCCAAAAAACCCTACAGACAGAAATAAATTCCTGACTCAGCTATACATATTTGCACCAGCAGTGATCCTTCACCTCTTTCTAAACTTTATATATTATATCATATAAGCAACTCAGAGTATCCACTATGAACACAAAGTTTCTGTCACAATAAGCCAAGACAAGCTGTTCCTAATACAGGCAATGCCAGCTGTTTACCACTGTGACTGGATTTACAGATTTACCTAGTGGAGATAAGTGTTTATGCCATCCTCATTCTGAAAAGCTGGCACTTAATGCAGGCTATACAGTGTTCCTCAGTAAATTACAGATTATTGAATGCTGATATTTTCTGACAGAGAGACATTGAAAAATAAAAGTTAGACTTGAAGTTTAGGCTAGTACCAATTAGAAATTAATCATAACATAAACAATCCTGAATTGGGAAAAAAATCAGGGTTTTGCTTTTAGTAGCCTTTTGCATTTGGTGAATTCTTTTCACCAAGAGCCTGTGACTGGAAGTTTTTATGTACATCTGTACCACAACGTTAACAACTGCTACTGTAAGTTATCATAAATAATCAGTCATATTCTAAGCTAAACACCTGTGTTAAAGACAATTGTGGATTGACCTGACTAGGTGAGTGATACACTATTTAAAACCCCAGGAATTCTGGAAGAACCGGCCAATAAAGTTTTACTTTGTCTTTCTTTCAAAAAGTCATATACCAAAATTAGGCTGCAGTACTCTGTTTTACACAGAAGTTAAAACAAACTAAATGCTTCATTTTCGCAGCAGAATCTCTCAGCTGGCCTAACTTGCTTTGCAATTAAAAAGATGCAAATATTTAAAAGACTGGAAAACTTCAAAGGCAATGCTACTTAAAAGAACAAAACAGATTGCTATTATATCCTCCATATCATTTTCTCAGGCACATTTACAAAACACATATTAAAAAATCCTAAAATATCTTCACAAAAATAGAGAAATACAAACCTAACACTCTAACACATACCTATTTTCTACTAACAGATCAAAAGGAACACAGTCTGAGACTGAGCAGGGTTATAATTAAGTCTTCTCATTGCAATGTTCAGCCTTGTGTGTAGTAGTAATGGCTCTTCTATATTTTGTTATTCACTTCAAGTCATTACTAACAATTCCTCTGTAAAAGAAAGGCATTGGAATAACTGTCATGGAATGCTGAAAGGACTTCAAGTGTTGGGTTCAAGACCTGCTACTGGTTTTGGTAAATCTAAATTAGTTTTTGATGGACAAGTAAATATAATGGTACATATGGGCTACTTCTAATTGTACCTGTTCCTAGTCTACCATTAACTGTTAGGAAAGAAAGATATTTCAATAAATTAAATTGTCACTATTAATGGTCCCATGAAAGTATCTTTAGGAAAAATAGTGGATCTGCCAAATCATTTTGAACAATCAGGAATCTTAATCTTATTCCAAAAGGCAGTACTTCAAAGAGCTTTATTTTGCCACCTTTCAAAAGTACTACATTCCTGCCTCCATCATATATCCAGACACTCCTCGTTTGTCCCAAAGTATGTTTATGAAGCTAGTTTGGGTGTCAGGAAATGTGGTAGTGTATTACACAGCAGTGATTTAAGGTACTAATCTGTGATCTGTGGAGTTGTGTGATGCAGGATCAAAGACATCAGAATGAATGAGGAAGGTAAACAGCCTTATCACTCAAAGATCCACAGTGCAACTAAATTACTCACCCAGTGAGACTGTTTATCCATAAAACAGGAGACAAGCAGCACACCCTCCGGTCAATATTTGAACTCATTTCACACTCAGCCAACATTTCTCTATTCACACCCTCTGTCAACCTACTCTATCAGTAAAGGGAAGACATTTGAAATAAATTCAAATAGAAATAATGACATCACAGTTTTAAGCAGTTGACAGACACTTCTGGAGAGATCAAAGTTTCTTAGGGAAGATCAAAATCCCTATGCATTGCAACTATATCAAAATTAAATAGATTTCTTATTTATCCCTCTAAAACGCAGAAAATCCCTATAGTTACATTTTATTATGACCTAGTATCTTTAAATTTAATGCAGTGCTAAAACAGTGATGGTGTCTTGGCCTATGACAATTAACATTTATAGGCAAGATAGAAAATTTTTGCTTTCATGGCATTGGCTCAAATTAATACCATAGAAATATTTGAATCAGTCTCAGAAAAATAGTATCTACCTAGTTCTTTCCTCTCTGGCTCTGGGCCTTTGTGATTTTACTCCAATTCCGCTTATTATAAGATAGATGATTCTTTTTCTTCAGTTCTTATATTGGTGACAAAACAACTCTATCAAAAGTAATCTTATTCTATGATTTCTATGAATTTTTAATCTTGCAATTTACTATCATACAAAAAAATTAGGTAAAATTTTTCGACATTTTTGGTCAGGTACATGCTGTTAAAAAAGATCAAAAAAGAGAAAAACCGTTATTATTCCAGATAAATATTACTTGTTTGTTACTCTCACTCTGATAGTCTCACAGCACCTGACTTGTACTGCCTTTAGCAGCAGTGTTCATGCTCAAGTCTAAGTCTGCAAAGCCAGTTGCATCCACATTGCTAGGGGAGACAGAGCTTGAAAAGGAGTTATCCTTCCTCCCTTCGCCCCTGCCCTCCTTTTTGTGACTGAGGTTTCTTGCTAGGAATGCCAATACACTTCAAACGACACCCACCACATTGGAAAAATGAAGTATAAAGTCATGATGTAGCAAGCCTCTACAGACTGTTGCTGTAAACAATCACATAGATCAAATGTGTCTGCAGAAAAGCTGGGGAGTTATCAGAACACTGCTGGAATGCATAGCTGCTTGCTATTCTACTACAGTATTGCCCGCATTTTTGAGGCAAGTTTAGTGCACCCTCTCAGGGAGTTTAAAATACAAGCCTCCCAAAGGTGTCACTGTTAGAAGAATACAAAATTATGAACACTGGCATGCTGAGCTGCACAATTTGTTCCCTGTTTTTAGTCTATGCCTGATGAATCAATACAGATGTTTCAGTTGCAGCTGCTTCCCTTTTCTAATCTCTTTTGCCAAGATTAAATGCTTTGAAACAAAGCATTCCTGCCTTTGTTGGATTTAAAGGTAACATATCCATTTTGTTTGCTTTACTGTGAAATCTTTGCTGTCCATAGGTTGTAAATGGACAGTACCATGAGGATTCTGCAACACCAGCTGCCTTTCATTTCCTTAGATATTCTGGAAGAAGAAAAGAATGGATGAAAATAATGGATGTTCATGAACAAGTTCCAAAATTCTTTACATATATATATATATATAGTTATAACAGAACCATAGAATTTCTTGCATTAAATATCTAAAAGTTGTCAACATTGTACCTGGCATTTAGCAGATCTAAGTCAATGTAGATTAATTGAAGTCTGTGGTCATGCTTTGATTTTCACTGAAGCCCTGCTTCAAACTGCAATAGAGTGTGTGGGGACTTAGATCTGTAATAGGATAAGTGGGTTATCACAAAAATAGCTTAGGTAGCTGTACCTTCTGTTCCTGTAAGAGCATTTGGCATACTAGTAAGAAGAGCTTTAGGCCAATTCCATCACAGTAATTTATTTTATCAAAGTCTTTGAGTCAACATGTGCAAATAGTAATTAGGTTAGATCCTCTGCCCAAGACTAACAATAAAAAAAAGAGCTAATAACAGAGAAGAATTTCTTAACCATAATAAATAAATAGGGAAGAGAGTGGCAGAGTGACTTAAGCATCGCCAAAAAACTCCCAAATTATTGCTAGGATTTTTGAGCCAGTCTTGCAGTCCCCAGTTAATCCAGCAGAAAATCAGTAGCCATGCTCAGCAGAGGGCCACAGGACTCCTCCCAGGTTTATATCATAGGGCTGACTGTTTTAATTCGGGAAGTCAGTCAGACTTCAGCAGGCCTTTGAATTCCACCTTCTCAGCAACTCACCCTTTGTGATTTTTTTTCCATTCACTAAGGATGCTTATCCAAGAGTTTTTGAGTAGGTATCAATACAGATTGAAGTCTTTAGATATTGATCATAATTTTGCATATAAGTTTGCCATTGCATAAAATGAAATTTTCAACCTATTTGAAATAAAGTTTTTTAAACTGCTTCCATACCGTGGATCAGAATTCAAGCAATAAAAATTATTAAAAATTCAACAGTACAGAGTCAGTTTAGACAAACTAAAGATCTGGTGGGTTGCACTTTGGGAGCTAGGCAAAAGTTGTGGCTGAAGAGAATTCTGGGCTTCCTTGAACATTTAAAACTACTGTATGAGCTCTCATATGCACTTCAGACTTGTCTTGTTATTTTTAAGTAGGAAGTGATAATGGACATTTTCTTGTCAGCCGATAGCTGTCATTATCTGAACCAAATGCTGCTAAACACAGGTGTTTTTGTATTTTATTCTTTCTGAATGGTGGTGTCTTAGAAGAACAAAACTCTGAAAAGTTATTTCGATTTATGCTGTACTAGGCTACATTATAGTGCAAAATAAGACACACACTGTTAAAAACAGCCTCATGATGACAACATCTGGCATTCACTTCATACAGGTGCAAAGGCTTTCCAAGTTACAGTACAAAAAAGTCAGAATTCATGGAATTTAATAGCTAAATGACATAGGATACTACTTGAGTTTCTGTCAGCTTCATATTTTCAAAGGTTTTTAATAAACATAAACTCAAAGGTTTTAATAGAGTACATATAACACAGGCTTTCCTAATTATATCAGTTTAATGAGGTCAGTAATAAGATTTGATATAGCTGATAGCAGAAGTACCTCAGAGAGTGCAATAGAAATTGCACCTCCATGTCTTAAAACTTGAATAAAATAAAGGACTGGCAAAAAAAAAAAGTTTAGTAGAGTGAACAATACTTCAAGCATTATCTGATCAGATAAGAAACAGGTATAAGAACTCAAATTACTTCAGGGCTAGATTTAACAAAACACAAACTATTTTTGTTGCTCCAGTGAAGTAAAAGGGGGCAAACAGGGGAAGAAAGAAAGATCTCAATGCAAACTTATTTTTTCAGCCATCCCCTCTTTCTGGTCAAATATAAAATTTTGTCAACTATGTAAGCAACTCCTTTTCAAAGTGGAAATAAACAAGAGAAAAAAAAAGTTTAAAAAATCTCACTGTCGGGCCCCTTTCTCTCCATGTTCGTACTTGTATTAGGGAGACCTAATAGTTAACCTTCAGAAGTTGCTGTGAGCTTGTTACATGCTAAACAAGAGGTGCATTGTGAAAGATCTCTTTGATCTCACTGCCAGGAGTTCAGAATCATTCTGTTGAGCAGAACACATGTATGGAGAAAAAACAGCCTTTATTTTCAACTGATGTCTCTAAGCTGAAGTGGATATCTTGGAAAACAGGCAAGCCACCTTTGCAAAACATGGCTGGGGAGTGAGGAATGGGGAGAAACTCCTAAACATGGAGTGAAATAAAATTCTCCTAGGCATTATTTTGTTTAAACCAGCAGGACTTTGCACTTGCCCACAAATATCAGCCACCAAAATATTTGTTCTAGATAAGTTTAGCTGTTTCCTGAAAGAAGATATTTTTTCCTCTCTAAAAAGGTAGAAATAAGTCTTGTTTCAGAAGACAGCGCTGTTGCGGTGTGCTATTGGCCAGGTTTCAGTTTTTCTCATGGCCAGGCTCTGCCATCTCCTCCCTTTCCCCCCCAGTATTTGGTTTCTTCCCCTGGAAGGTTCTGTATTCCCCAATACACTGCAAGCCCGCCAAATTCAAACCCCGTACCCCTATCCCATAGGATGTTTTGTACCCTTCCTCGCGTTGGTATATTTGTAGCTGTAAGATGTCGTGCCAGTGCTTCCCTGGCACGAACCCAGTGCTGAATAAACCATCTGGGAAGCCCCTCCCCCTCATCTCTCCTTCCTCTGCGCGCCTGGAACACCGGTGGATTAGGTGAACCCCTGCTGGACCTTCGCCAGCCCTCCCACACCCCAAAGCAGCTCGGCAAGCCTCTGAAACCGTGAGCAGCTGCCCGGTACCTCTGCTGGCGGCACCCCGGCACAGCACTGATTATTTTTATCCTTTCTCTGTTGTGTGATTTGCAATTGTGTAAGGAAAATGTTTCTGTAAGAAAATAAAACATGATGAGTGGGGGAAGAAACATATGTTATTTGACGATGCATTTCTAGCAGGCAGGTACTTCACCAAATATATGTCTTTAAATAATAAAATACTCTATCAGCCTTTAAATAATGAAAGAATAGTGGATTTAGAAGTACTTTCTGTTAACTTGTTTTTATTTCAGGCAGACTGGACCTTACTGTTTTTCAGCTTAGTAATACAAAGTGTGTATTTATTCTATTGCTTACCAACATATTTAAAAATAAAACTAAATTTCATATATTTTATGTACACATAAGGCCAAGAACATTCCCACAGAACAGTCCCAATGTTGCTGGTTTTGATGCACTAAAGGGAGCTTATTGCTAAAATTCTGGCTGTGAACTACATTGACAAATCTGATTTTCCTCCTCTTTATAGAAGTCGACCTTCTGGCTGTTGCTGAAATAGGTCTGACTTCATTGACTCATCCCTGAGCAGGTAGGGAACATAATCTTACCATTCCTGAAGTAAAGGGGTTTTTTTTCTGAAACAGCATAAACTTTTCATATCTCTGAAGTATTTTAAAAGATATTGTCAGAGGTTCTATATAGTTTTACATACAATACTCTCCTAAGCACTGTTTTGTCCTTGATTTCTTTCAGGATACTTTTCAAAAACCTTATACATTTCTGACAAATATGAATTTTACATTTTTGAGTCCCCTAAGGCGAAGGCCCTTCTCTTGGATACAATTATGAGTGGGGTTTGTATATGCAGAAACCTAGTCCCTCAATTTCATTTTCTCAGGCTAAAAGTACAAATTAGTACATTCTTAATTTAATTCCCTGGCAAAAGAAATATCCACATTCTAATACAGCAAAAGCAAAAGCTTCTACCTTTGTCTTATCTTACACTCTACTAAGATAAGTGTTTAAGTAGGTTATAAACTATTCTTGATTGTGTGATTTTCTTTTCTCTTCTTAAGGAAATGCAAATGTAGTATTTCACTTAAAAATCAACTCACATAACTTCACCTGTCCAAACCGTATGTATGCAGGGCAAACCAGGCACTGAGCTTTCCTCAAAACATAGTAGTAAGAAAAATACTATCTTTGTGGTTTTTACAAGTATCTTGAGCTCCTCAGGTGATCCCATTTAGAGTCTTGAATCTTTTCTCTACCTAAATAACATGAAGAAAGTTAAAATAACTGTGAAAGCTCTTCCATGCAAATCTCAGATACAAATTAGATCACTTTTCACACAGTCTTGTTTACCAGCTTTCCCTTAAGGCTTCTTTCTGACATTTTTTTTTACAGGTTTCTTCTTGGTTCTTTTGAGTTCTCCCTTGCTCTCAGCAACAGCTTCCTCTTAAGTGTCTACCAAGACTGCCTCTCTGCACATAATGCAATTGCTATGATTTCTGACCTAGCTGAACACTTACAGATTTAAATGAATGGGCTCTCACGACCAGGATATTAACAACCCCTCAGCAGCCTCAGTATTTACCCTCACCTACATAACTAATACACAAACTCAGGAAAATGACATAGGATCCACTCTAAGGAACGGTATTTCAATCTATTGTGTCAAGTGTCTGAAAGATGATTTGGTCATGGTGACATCTTCCATGGCTCCTTTCTTTGGGCTTGTCTTTAGTTTTTCTGAGTCTTCCCACTTCAAAATCAAGGAAGCATACTGAACAAAACATATTTTCAAATCAACAGGACTACCATATGTTGTAAATCATTCCTGCTCGGTTTATACAAGAGGATCCCATGGTTTTATTCAATTTGCTAGTAGGAAGAATGCTGTAAAATCACCACAAAGCAATCTTCTTTTGCAATCCAGTTTTATATTCTGAACTCTGGGTCTCATCAGATTTTGTTACCAAAGTATATGCAGCTTTTCTGGAGATCAATATGAAATATGAGAATTGCCTCTAGGAACGACAAGGAAAAGTTGACAAGAGACAAGCCAGCAAAGCTTAACAAGAAAAATTATTATTTCACTTTTAACATCAGTTTAAAAATGGGTTTGTTTTGTTTGTTTCTAATAGGCATGCCTAGTTAATGTCCTTCAATTAGTAATAGTAGAAACTTCAGTTAGAAATTTTAAAAAATCATATTACAAAGAAATTTAATAATGGTTCTTGCTAGTTATGTTTTTCATGTGTGCAATTATGCAAATTCACCAAGCACAATTCTGACTATATTTCCTTTTCCTGGTTGAAATCACTGTTAGAGGAATGAATTTACATGTTGGCATCTGTTGCTCCTATTGTAATTTGTATTTTTAAAAACAAATGTGCACAAGGTATTTTGTACAACATTTCATTGTTCCTGATTTCACAGTTTGCTGAAAATACTAAATTAGGAGGAGCTGTCAGCTTCCTGGAAGGTAGAAAGGTCCTGCAGAGAGATCTTGAAAAATTAGAAAGATGGGCCATCACCAACTGTATGAAGTTTAATAAGGGAAAATGCTGGATTCTGCATCTGGGATGGGGCAACCCTGGATGTATGGACAGACTGGGAATGAGAGGCTGGAGAGCAGTGCCACAGAAAGGGACCTGGGAGTCCTGGTTGATGGCAAGTTGAACATGTGTCAGCAGTGCCCTGGCACCCCTGTCCTGGGGTGCATCAGGCACAGCATCGTCAGCCAGGCAAGGGAGGGGATTGTCCCGCTCTGCTCTGCACTGGGACAGCCTCACCTCGAGTGCTGGGGACAGTTTTGCATGACTCAGTATAAGACATTAAACTATTGGAAAGGGTCCAAAGGAGGGCAATGAAGATGGTGAAGGACCTTGAGGGGAAGCCATGTGAGTGGCTGAGATCATTTGGTCTGTTGAGTCTGCAGGAGACTGAGGGGACACCTCACTGCAGTTACAACTTCCTCGTGAGGGGAAGCAGAGGGACAGACCCTGATCTCTTCACTCTCATGACCAGTGACAGGATCCAAGGAAATGGCATGAAACTGAGTCAGGAGAGGTTTAGGCTGGCTGTCAGGAAAAGGTTTTTCACCCAGAGGGTGGTTGGGCACTGGATCAGGCTCCCCAGGGCACTGGTCACAACACCAAGCCTGACAGAGTTCAAGAAGCTTTTGGACAACCCTCTCAGGTGCATGGTGTGACTCTTGGGGTTTCCTGTGCCAGGCCAGGAGTTGGACTGAATGATCCTGATGGGTCCCTTTCAACTCAACACATCCTATGACAAGTTTCTATGATTCAACTTTTTTCTCAATGTTGGCAAAGGATGCAAATAGAGGACTGAGAATGAGCAAGGAATCAAGAATACAGACTAGGATATTTACCAGTACAAGTCTCATTTACAAAACACAGGATTTTCCTTCTCAGTTTTAAAGGGGAAAAAAATCATCTTTTCTTTTGGTGGTTGTTAACTCTTTCTGAATTCTGTGATATGTGACCATTTCTAGAGATACCTAACTTTGTACACTGTAGCACTGGGTCAGGCCGGCTAACTAGGCCGAGGAGCCCCAAGGAGAGCCAAATAATGGACCACACCGAGACGACAGACGGAGAGGGCAGAAAGAGAGAGAGGGCAGAACCCTCTGCCTTTATTTATATGTTTTTACAAATCACCGTGGATTGGAGGTAGAAATCAACACCTCTTAATTCCACTGGTCAAGCATCAATCAATCATATTTCTCCACCCAGTATATACTGGAATTATAAACACAGGAAAAGCATAGATAGTTGTTAAGAAACCATGGCCATGTTTACAGAAAAAGTATGAGAAAATTTACAGAAAGAAAAACACTGCAAAACTCAGGGCAACAGTCTCCAAAGTCTGCTTTGAGTGACAAATTAAAATTAGATAAAGAAGCTGAAGTTCAGTATTGTAATTGCTGACGTATTTTTGTGAGCACTTTTTCTCACCCTTTTGACTTAAATGGATTCTTTCAGTTATTTTAGTTATTTTCAGTGTTATCCCTAAATTAAAAGTATTTTTGTGTATCTGATATATATTGTGATTTTTTTGTTTTCTGGATAAGGAAACACTGACATTTTGTGGGTTTTCCTCTCTTATTGAAAAGAATTCTTAAGCTATGTAACATTTCAAAAATGGTATTTCTACTTATTGGAACTTCAGAACTTACTCTAGTTTTACACTTGAGCAAAGAAATGTTTGCCATTCCCGTTTCTCCATAAAAAAACAAAGTACTGCACAGATATCCAAGAACTTAAATCCCATATTCTAACAGAGCCAATGTTCAGAATGATTCAAACCCAACTACTAATTGTGTCACAACTCTACAGTACGAATCACAGAAATAGGAAAAGTCTCAGTAGATGATCACTGAAATATTACTAGAAGTGGTGATACATGTGTACATATTGCCTTGGAATGTACCAAGATAAAATCTATGTCACAGAGAGTACAGAATCTAAAGTAGGGAGAGAGTATAAGGAGAAATGCATACCCATTGAAGAGCACATGTGAAAAGAAATTAATTGAAAATAACAGATATTTCCTATAAACATTTTGTCTTTTTCTGTTAACTGCTCTAAAATGACACATCTTGCCACAATGCAGCAAGATTGTTACATTTGCAAAGATATTAACACCAAGAAACTCTATTGTAGGTGTTTATTTCTACTTTTAGCATACTTCTGGGAACTGAGAACAAAAAAGGCTGGGCTAGATCCATATTTCTCTGCAGCCCATAAATTTCAAGTTTTGCTGTGTCTATAAGTACTTTGAAAATCAAGTTTCCTGAAACACAAGGCTGATAACTACCTGCCCTCTTGTGTTTTGCTTTTAAGGCATACAAATAAATACTTTTTTGTGTTTCTACTTTAAACAGAAAATGCTTGCATGAGTAACCAGGGTAATAACCCCCTGGAAAGTCCTTATTGGTTTTGTGTTTTCTGTAAGTGTTCTAACCCAGTATTTACTGGTTTTATAATGGCAACAGGCATTACCTACAGTATGACAGCTGGTGAATAAATTGAAGCTACCACATACAACTCAGGCCAAGGATTTTGCGTTCATTGCACAAAGTAAATAATGTTTATTGCTGGAAAACTCCAACCTCAAGTCAAGCATGCTGTGTTATCACATATTTCATTGACACTTCCATGGCAGACTTCTTTGGTATCCAGCTTTCAGAAGGAGAGAGGAAAAAGTATAATTGTCAGAATGGAAGGAGATGCTTAGCCATAACAGCCACAGTAACAACCCACACATGCACAACACCCAAACAAGGAGTCATCCTCAGGAAATGTAGTAAATAATACAAGGGAATGGGTCTAGCTTTTTTGAGGCTTGATTTGGGACTTCTTTTTACATAAGAGGAGTAGTCCACTTTCCATGTTAACAAATAAACCTCAAGTCTTTTTTTTTATTTTGTCCTGTGTTTCTTCATCGTCATGCAGCTACCTTTAGCAACCCTGACCACGATCTCATGCTAGTACAGATATTTGTGTACAACAGAGAGCAGTGTTAGCAGGGAAAACAAACAGGATTCTAAGTGGTCTATTTTTGTTTCTGAAGTCTTTTATTTTCTGGAACAGCTACAAATCCTATTAAAATTATTTGGCTGCCTTTCACTCTCTATAATAATCTGACTGGCTAACAAGTGAGTTTGTGGTAGCTGCTACCTGTCTTCCAGACTGTACCAGTAACACCAATTAACACAGCAGGAAATACAAATATTTCTACCAGGCAAGTAATCATTGCAAGGCAACTGCACTCTTTGACCAGAGTGAATAATGACTCCCAATACCTGTACAAGTTTCTATTCTTCAGCACTGAAAAACAGAATATGAGAAATGTCTTTTTAACCCTATAAGTTTCTGTTTAGAATCTGTTAGAGAACTGGATAATAAGAAACAGCTAAGGAGAGCTAAGGAGAGATCAGCTATTTTCTTCCATGGATGTTCTGTATTCATAGGGATGGGTCCTGATTGATTGACATCAAAACACCTTCAATTGGGGGGGAAAAAAAAGAGCCTAATAAGGGCTGAAGTCCATATGTAAGAAGAATGTGAGACTAATACCAAATCAAAAACCAGTTCCCTAACAGCTCCTCTGACCTTGTAGTCATAAAGTTTTGTGTGCATGGAGAAGTACAGTGGAAAGAGAATGGCTTCTTCTCTAAAGCTGTGTAAAATAATCACATCAAAACATAAGAATCAAGGCAGAGTATAAGGAGAACTATTTGGCTGAAACAGTAGGAGAGTACCATTTGCTCTTCTCCAGTTTATAAACTAAACAGCTTTATTCTTATTTCTTTGTGCTCATAAGAGTGTTGCAGAGCTGATCACAAGAATCCATGCAGCAGTATTGGGACAGTGTAAGAATATGTAGTAACAGCAAGTCAATCTGGCGCCTGATACCTTCAGAACATAGTCCTTCCAAAAAAAAAGATCTTTTCATAAACATTACAGCACATACAGAATGCTTCTTTCCTACTCCACATCAAATCTCATATGCTTCTCAGCCACAGATACTCATCTCAACAAAAGTTAAACAGAGAACCTACACCTGAAGGAAGCAGAGGGGAAGCAGGAGTGTTCACAGAGGCATAGAAGAATGAGGCTTAACAATAGTATAAGAGATGAATTAGACCATACATAAATTCTGCTCAGTGCCATGCTCCATGTTAAAAGCTAGTTATGCATTCACTATGGGAAATATTTTGATGCATATATTCTAACCAGTCAGTGCTCTGTATCTTTTGTCTGTGCCACAGGTCTCTGTACCCTCACTGTGTCTAGTAGTTCTAGGGTGTAGAAGGGGCAGGGAATGAGCAACAAAGACCCTCATGGTAAGACCTTGGGGTCTTAAAAATCAAATCAAGTAAATTTGATATGTGCAACTAGATGGAAGATTTTTTTCAAGGTGCATACAATTCACTGAAATCCAAAGAGAGGTCTGGAATTTTACTTGTTGACATTGCTTTTTAAAAGAACACTGAATTAAGTGTATTTAAAGTCAGATCATGCAAGCTCTGTAGGCTGTCCTGAAAAGTGCAGCAGCTACTGTTGTCCAGTATAGACAGAGTCAGTGCGTAGATGCACCGAGGCATAAAAATCATGAACAGAGTGAGAGCCTAATGTACAGCCATGCATGTAGGCTCAAGTGCTCTTGGCAGCAAAGAATCAAGATATAACACTTGGGCAAAAACACAGCAAATTCTGAACAGCTAAATTAGACTATCACCTGAAATCCCTGCTATAATATAGAGTAGGAAGGTTGCTCTAAAGAGTATCTGTTTATGCGATTCACTTTTCCTCAAAGCTTTGAAGTTAGGTATATGCTCTTTTCTTCATCTAAGTTAGTACATGCCAATGAAATATCCCTGTCTGCAGCTCCCTCTCTGTAACTCACCACTGATAAAAATGTTACCATGAATGACTCGGTAAGCACTGCAATCACTCACCATTGACACAAAACCACCTCTGTCAGGCCATGTTGGCCTGCAGGGTACAAACAAAGCACTTCCTCATCCCACAGTGTGAAAAATTAGGAAAAATGGAGGAAATATTTCAAGATTCAAATCCTTTACTGATCATTCACATAGCAAAATGCATCATTATATACAGACAAGAGACAGCTCTTTGCACTCACTGATGCTCTCCTTGGCTGATGAACACCCACAAGATTTTATGAAGTATACAAGACATTGTACATCCTAAAATGTGAACTTCCTATCCTGCCTGGAGACTGTGGCATCATTAATCTCAACAATTCAGTCAACTCACCCGAGGATACATCTGGTCATGACTTCCAGGTAAACCTTGAGAGGTCAATTCCCAACTTTGGCAGTGCAATTTATTTACATATAAATGATGAAAAATCAGCTCAAAAATTTCATACAAGACAATAAATCATATAAACAGATACAACAATCTGCCACAAATAAAAACACCCCAAGAAAAATCATTGCAATATATTTTTAACAGAAATTATGTGAAGAGCACAGGATCCAATCACTTAAGCTATATTCTGTTCTCACATACCAGAATTTATACCCTTATTTTGAGACCCAGTCAGTAGAGATGGAGAGGATTACACATGTTTGTTCTGGTCTCAGAATTAAGGCCCAGGTTTAGAAACCTGAAGATCTGAGTTCTGTTTCTGTCTGGCATTAGACAGACTTTTTGGGAGGTTCACACATTGGCTACATTGCAACTGTCTTTGCAGTTTAGTGGGAAAAATGTAGGGGTTTCAGGAGTCTCTTGAAGGCCAGATAATTCATCTGAGCAGGATGCTAAGTGCTAAAACTACTAGGTTATATCATCTTACTTTATCCATGCTTCAGTTGCTTGATATTTCAGAGGAAAATATTTTGATATTTGGGGAGAAAATGTGATATTTTCCCCTTATACTGGAACTGCAGAAAGTTTAAACAACTGATATTCATAAAATATTAGCCTGAATATTGCTAAATAAAACCAGATTTCTGAATGTACAGAGAAAGACTAATAGAAGAAAGAAGAGCACATTGCTGCATTTGTCATTAAACATTAACAACTTCCTCAGTCATAAAACAAGACAGGCACAAATACGGTCTTTATTTACCATCCTGGGAGACCATCAGCCACAGAATTCTCACAGACCCCGTCCCCTGTAATGACAAGTTTTTCATACAGTTTCCATCTAGAAGGAGATTAGGTTATGTCCCAGGATAGAAGGAACCTCAAAAGATAATTTGGTCCAATCTTTCATGAGAAATGGAACTTAGATCAGATTATCTAGCATTCTGCTCAAATGCACCTTTAAAATACCCAGTGAGGGAATTCCACTACCTCCCTGGGGAGGTTGTTCCAGCATATGACTGTTCTTATGAAAAAACCTTATGTCAGGATGAACTTCCTCCCAGTGCAATTTGTACTCATTTCCCCTTGTCCTCTCCATGTGGCTTTTTTTAAAAACTGCTCTGTACCTTCTAATGCCCATGCTGATATTTAGAGTTGTACAATTAAAAGCTCTGAAAAGTTAGATATTTATATTTGTACTCAGATAAAATCTGAACTTTGAACAAAACATGGCTCTAAATCTTCCTAAAGCAGCAACAACAGGAATTCAAACCATTAAAATCCACATTCCATTAATTACAAAATACTAACAGAAGAGGAAATCCAGCAAAGCCATGTAAAATTTCAACTTAAGATACTTATTGTTTTACAGCACCTTCCTGTATATCGACAATACAATTTCTTTCTAAAGTGCCGAGAAGATCTTTAGAGATTTATCAATTAATTTATCAATGTTTCCCTTTCTTTTCCAATCTTTCACTCTAAACACATAACCATATTTGAAGAAAGAAAATGTAGGTAATGTAATCAGGCATAATGTGGCATCATAGTAAAACGTAAGAGGACAAACAGAAGTATTTAAACCTTTCTTCTAGCTCTTGATAGATTACATAAGCATCATTGCATGGAACAATCTTTGTGTTACTTTAAATAGACACTGAAAAGATAACAGAATTTTTATGTCATGCATGTTCGTTTGAAAATATAAGAGGAAAACCACTTGTGAAAGAATTTGTAAAGGAAGTTGTGAAAACAGTATAAAGCAGAAAGGCTGAGTATCCCTTTCAGGGCTAAAAAACTCTTCAAAATTCTAATGGATGATTTGTAAACATTTAACTTTGCTACAAGCAAAGGAATTAGCAGAATAGCACTCTGATCAATACTTGCAGCATTGTGTATAATTTCCAACAGGCTTGAACAGCAAAATGCTATTTATTGACTAAAATATGCTACACATCATTGGAGCTTAATATAAGGGGCCATGAAAAACTTACTTGACCGGGAGTAAGCCAGTACTCTGATTTTAGCCTAATCAATCTCTTGCATTGCAGCAGCACTTGATAGTTCCCATTGTCATTATTTTCTGGAAGCTTTCCAAACCATAGACAAAATCAGTCCCTGAAATCAAGAGGTTAAAACGTTAAATAAAATAAGATGACATTAAATAAACAGAACAAATGGGCAGTGAGAAGGTAAAAAGCCCAAAAACATTTGGGTTCATAGAATAACAATAATGCTTTCAGTTCACCATTCTGATTAGGAACCATTTTGCTTTCATCTTTCTAGTTTATAAAACTAGGAAGGAGTTCTTGTAGCTTTTATCTCAGTTTCATTTTAGACTTTGCCATGGAAGCCCAAAAGGGACAGCAAATGGGAACAGAGGAACCACAGAGAAGTTAGCACTTGTTGTGACATCCAGGAACCATCCAAGCAGATCAATGCTCTGTCAATCTCTACCAAGCACTTCTTGGGAAACGTTAGCCTGTGTACTTAATTCTGGTCTTTTAAATTTCACATTCTTTCAGGAATTGAAATGCCTTGAAATAAATATTGTTCCCATCTTTCATGCAAAAGCCTTCTGCATATTGGCTCCAAGAGAAAAGCACAAACAAGGAATTTCACATCATACATATTTCTAGTGCTAAAACCTTTCAGAGATAAATTGTTGCAGTCAACCTGCTCCTCAACTCTCCACCCTTTCTGCTGCAACATGTTACAAAGTCCAGAAATTTGGACCTGCACAGGGGCACTGTGGACTCTGTATTCAGAGTCCGTGTGAGTGTCTTTTTTCTCAATGCTGAACATGGATGAAATCATCCCTTGATAGAATGCACCTGTAAACTGTTCTCACCCAAAATGGGAGACAGGGCAGCAGCTTTCAGTGCAGGCAAGCCCAGCTGGGTCTAGACCCACAATCTTTCAGGGCAGAGTTTATTTCCCAGAGTATATGCTTTATGGCAGATGCTAGATCATATCCTAGCAAAGAGGAATTTTAAATGTAACTTCTGAATAAACTGTTACAGAAAGTGTATTTCAACCCTCATTTCTAACAAGTAAAAAGGTTCAGTCAAGTAACACTGTATTTTACATTTAAGTTCACATATGCTACAATTCCCATGAGATTTTTAAGTTATACAAAAGCTGACTGTGAATGTCCAAGGAAACCAGGTAGACAAAACTACATACAATTTTACATAAAATGTCACTTATTCCTCAAGAATGAACCAGTAAAATAATTCCTTAAATTATCAGAATTTATTTTCAAATATAGACCTCATTTCTTTCTCAGTGTTTTGAACTATCTTAGATTACTAAACCTTTCTTATGATTGATCAAGAGTTATGATAACACTTTATGATTGGTTTTAACAATCTGATGCCACATTGCTACTAACTTTAATCAGGAATCACATATAATCTTAATTATTGATGAGGGATTTTAGAGACTAAATTTCAACAGGGACACTGAAATAAGAATTCTGACACATCTCAGGTGCACTGAGATCTTACTGATACAGACAGATTTCAGATCTGAAATGTCATGCACAATTACGCCAGAGATCTTGGCTCTGAATTTTCAAACAACTCCAGCATTATACAAGCTCTTGTCTTCCTGCTGACAACTTTCAGGACTTGATTTCAAGGGAGTATAAAACTCATCCTTCAGAAGTACTGGGTAAGATGAGAGTAGTAACTTAATATGGGGGAAAAAAAAAAAAAAAAAAGCCCTACAGTCTATTCTCACAAATTAAGTACCAGCACGCAAACTATTAGGAAACAAATAGAAACAGAATGCTTCACTATGCAGGCTAACTAAAGATGTCAAGACTATTTTTTATTCAGTACATTGTCTGAGAGCTCAGGATAAAACATTCCTCTTCCTGACAATGGAGCTGCCTGAGAGTCAGATTTGTAGTCTTTTCCATTTTTTATGTAAAGGACTTGCTGAACCATGTTCCTATTCTGAGTTGCTATTCATCTTCTAGTACGCAATTATGTTTGCAATTGCACACAAGTAAGTTTTTTTTGTATTTCTGATCATACCTTTCAGAGATCTCGGTTGTGTTAAGTACTATAACCTCAGTGGTCTCTTGCACCCATCTTCCACTGGTTCCCATTTCTCTTTAAGTAAGGTTCTGAGTGATTAAATTAGAGGTTGACTCCCATTCCCCTGAAGTGAAACATAGAAAAGTCCCTTATATATACTTTGCATATAGACATAACTGTTTGTACTCTGAATTCCATACCTACATATCCAATGGGTACACAAAGACAGATAACACTTACAATTCAATTTTAATGGATTATGATGGATATTAAATGAAAAACTTACTCTTGATTATCCAATTCTATTAAACTGACATAAGAATTCTGCATGAGTTTCCACAGCATGGAAAAACACATCAAAAGTAGAAGCAGAGGGATAGACAGGAAGAGATTGCTGGCTTCTGCTCAGTAAAGCATAAACTCTGGGTCCTTTATATGCATAAAGTGCTGTCATAGTCCTAAGGAAAAGGGAAAAGATAGAAAGAAAAGTCAAAAATAGTATCTCTATGGTATCATTTTCCAGGGAGGCAGAAACTGTGTTCATTAGAAAAGGTTACAATTTTGTTTGTCAATATGGATATTCATAACATTAACTCATTAACTGCTCTTTGGTAGAATGACTTAAATAAGTTAAATACTTTTTGTCATTTCTCCTCTCCAAAGAACTGTCTTTATCCCAGATCACCATGTATGAAGACAAAACAATACTTTTAGGAAGATTTAATATCTTCCAACTTCATGATCTAAAACTTGTGAAATAAAAATTAGTTTAATGGAAAACATAAATTAGGAGGATGACAGGTGCGAATGCATGTAAACACACATCTATCACCCTTGGTTTGATGTAGTATTATTTTTCTCATAGGAGAAAATATAATACATGTTTACCAATAAAGACAGGCTTATCCACTGTGTAGAGTGATTGTACTCCATGTCACCTATATTTCTCAATGGGCATGGCTCTTTTCCTTACTATTGACCTATCACATTTTTGGTAGTTGTCTGGTTTAATTCTGACCAGATGGTTTCAAGGAAAGATAATTTGCATAGGTTACAAGTTACAGCTGTGTCAGTTTCTAATTTTTAAGTTGCTTTATATTGTATATCTGCTTCATATTTCCTTTACAAAAAGCATGAAATCAACACCGCCTTACTGTGGCTCAGATTGAAATCCCTCCCCCCCCGAAAAAATTACTTGTGCCTCTGAAAAATACTCCATCTGCTGATTTTTGCTTCTGGTACACAATTATCATCAGCAAGAGGCCACAAATGCCATTTGATTATTGAATCGGACTTGGGTAAATCTTTCAGACTATAGGACACCTGGTATATATACTTAGTCTGAACACCTGTCATGGGAAAAAGATCCTTAACTAGAGGATTTTTTGCTTAATTTAATTCATTGCCAGTTACATCAACTTCTGGTTAATAATTCAGGTACCGGGAAAAAAACTCAATGTAGAATTACAGAATACAAAACTTTGAGTTGGAATGGGCCTAATAATGCCACCTAACTCCATCCTCCAGTAGTGAGCAGGGTCATCTCATCAGGTTGTTCAGAATACTGTCCAATCTGACCCAGAATGTTTCCAGGCATGGAGCATCTACCACCCTTTTGGATGACCTGTTCCAGTGTCTCATCAACCTTAGCATAAAAAAAGTCCTCCTTATATCCAGTCTAAATCTGCCCTCATTAGCTGAAAACCATTACCCTTTGTCCTATCACAGCAGGCCCTGCTAAAACATTTGTTCAAATCTGTCTTATAGGACCCGTTTAAGTATGGAAGGTCTGCAGTAAGGTCACCCCAGAACCTCCTGTTCCCCAGGCTGAAAGACCTCAACTCTCTCAGCCTTTCTTCATAGGAGACATATTCCAGCTCTCTGATAATTACTGTGGCTCTCTGCTGGACCTGTTCCAGCAGATCCATGTCCTTTCTGTGCTGGCGATTTCAGAGCTGGAACACTACTCCTAGTGGAGTCTCATGAAAGAAGAGTAGAGGGAAAGAATCACCACCCTCAACCTGCTGGCCACACGGCTTTTGATACAGCCCAGGATAGGGTTGGTCTTCTGGGCTGACATACCTGTAAAAGGCCTTGTTATTATTCTTTGTATCCCTTGCCAAGTTCAGCTCCATCTGTGTCTTGGCCTTCCTGATGCCCTCTACATAACCAGGCAGTGTCCCTGTACTTCTCATAGGATACCTGTCCCTGATCCACTGCCTGTGCATTTCTTTCTTTTCCTTTAGTTTGTCCAGCAGGTCTTGACTGAGCCATGTCAGCCTTTTTCCCTCCATTCTGATTTCTTATTCCTGGGGATCGAGAGCTCTTGCACTCTGTAAAGCATCCTTAAAGATCTACAAGCTCTGGTGTGCTCCCTTATCCCTCAGGGCAGTTTCTCAGGGTGTTCTATTGACTAATTCCTTGAACAGCAGGGAGTTTTCTTTCTGTCTGCAGGACCTCAACAACTTCCCCTGGGGATAGTGGTCATGCAAGGGCACTGCTTTTCACAGTGACAGGCATTAAGGCAGTCTGGGGGAGAAAATTCATCAAAAACTTACTTAATCTAATTAAGCCTTGAAAAACATTTTGAATATTGATTTCTGGCCCCTTGACCTTTTTGAAATAACATGATTGGCCCTTAGGAAGGAAAAGCTGCACAGTGCTGATGTAAATAAAGGTATTTATTAAGTCTTGACAGAATATGTTCAATCTTCTCCTAATTCTACAAATTAATTTTCATGGCAAGAAGTATACATATTACCCTCAGAGTTATTAAGCTAACTTATAAAATATATATTCAATTGAGACAAAAAAGTATAAATATTTAAAAATCCAAATTTAACCTATGTTCAAGCCTACACATATGAAATCTTTCTCAGATACTTTTACTAGAGAATATAAAATTTTTTAAGATATTCTTAAAAGGTAATTCTATACCTGTTAAGTAAATTAAGGTAAAAGAAAAAGCAAGTTGTTGATATTACTGGATATAATTTACCATTAGAAAAAGACTAATAAAGGGTATATCTGATTACTTATTTAGTCATGTTTGCACTATTAGATGATGCCCAAACAGCAGTAGTGGTTAGAATTTATTCCATAATAATAAAAGTTAATATCATCTTCCTTACAGACAAAAAGGTTCTGATCTGTTATTACATTTGATAACTTTTGATCAAGTGTCAGTTAGTGGATTTCCTGCCTTCAGGCCAGGCATCTGTGACATCACCATGTTATATCTCCTCAGAAGATAGAGCCACAAGTGATATGGACTTGTACCTTCCTTTAAGTGAATGTAATACTTCTCTTTCATTCTGGTTTCAAAATCTCATTGAAAGAAATCTAGTCATAAACTTGCCATATAACAAGATTTCTTCAGAGATGCTGCTTTAAACCAGCAGCTCTTTGATACATCAAATGATAGTCACATCATATTTTCCTTTTCCCCATTCAGTGATTGAGACAGTGTTATAAAGATTTATTTATTTTAAGCTTTGTCACATCTGAAGAAAAATCACTTATCCTCCAAAAAAACCATCTTGCTACAAATAGAATATAAATAGCTTTATTCATTTGGAAAAAAATCTCACTTTACCTTACAATCATTCACACCAATAACATAAGAATTACTGTACATTTCTCTTCAGTAAAGAACCATAGAAGCAGATCCAGACCTCAGAACCCAGACAGCAAGAGTTCAAAATGAATCACCTCAAGACCTGATCAGGACTTATACATTGCAGGAAGAGATGCTCATGATGGCAGCACCAAGCTTTTGGCCTGTTGGCTACTGTAGTGCTGTAAATAATAAGGAAAAATTTTCTCTGAGGAGGCAACAAAAGTATTTGATATAATCATCAAAGATTAGAGGACTGAAAATTATTCTTAGTAGCACAGCCACACAGCTTTTTACACCCTGTGAAGTAGGTGGATACTACCATGGCTTTTCTAGACAACACCACCAAAAACATAGTTACAGTTCAGGGTATAAGCAGCAATAACTGCAGTCACAAAAAATGAACCCTGTTGTGGCAAGGGGTTTTGTTACAAGGAAGTATTTAACTATTAATTGTACTGATCACTTAAGGTATTTTGATGTTTACAAAATTACAACAATATGTAAGTCATTATTCAAGGCCATATATTTTTCTCAAGGGAGAAAAAGGTCCAAAGCATTACTAGACATTTAATTCACATTATTAGACTCAAGACACATTTTCACTTCCTTTTTGTATTTTCAGATGTCGCAACTGTAAGTCAAACAGTAACTCAATTCTGTCCTAGTAAACCCTCAGGATTTGTCCTGCCCCAAAGGTGACTGGACTTGTTTGTGGCAAAACACTGTCACCCAACAGCTAAACAAGACTTGGAGGTTTTCAGAGCCTGTTCCTAATCAAAATAGTTTCCAGGATTACACTTATTTGATAGGTGAGAGCAGTACTATTGACTGGACCTCTCAATCAGCTGCCAGACAAAGGAAAATCTCCATAAGCCACACCTGAGGGGATACAAACACCAGAACAGCCAGTGTCACTGCAGTGCAGCAAACAACCTGGCTACTGACAGTCTTACAGACATCTGCTTTTCCCCTGGGACATGACATATCAGCTGCTCTCAGACCTAAGAAAATGTACAATCTAAGAAATCCACTTCTTCCAGTGGAAAAAGAAATAGAGTCATGAAGATTTCTAGTCATTATTCCAGGCGTGTTCAGAGGTTAAAGAGACTGTGGCCCAAATTCTATCATATACAAGTATATCCATCTCAGCATGAACAGTGTACCTGTTTTTGACAGCAAAAATAGTTTATTTACATAAAGTTTAGGAAATTACTTATTATTAGATAAATTTTGCTGTGACTGTACAGTGCTAACAGGTGGATAATTGTTTACAAATGGTTTATAAATAGTCAGAAAATAAGCTTTGAATATTTCACTGCTTTGCAAGGAACTTCCTATAGGTACACCATAACATTGTGAAGAGATTAATCTAAATTATATGGTAGGTGACTCATTTCAGATTCAGAATGGGGATAGAGGGGGAGCAAAGGCCTTGTTGACTGGCCACAAACGGAAATGCTACATAAGACAAATGAATGAAGGGAACAGCTCTGCTCCATTTCTAAAACAGAGGCTGCAGGCTCAAACAGAGTGAAGAATGGAATCAAAGTCTGGGTAATCTCAGCATCTGAAAATGTGTGAAGGGATTTGGAGTTGAAAGAAGCTGCTCATAGAGCCAAAAGAGATTTGTTAGCTTCTATTACTGTTCAGCAATGAGGGGCTGGGGCAGAATTCACTGCAATTTATTATTAGATGGAAATTAAATTTTAAGAATCATTGGAATCTATTCAATGTAAAGTGCAATCCAAAGTATTTTGGGATATTTATACCATCAGAAGTTTTTCAAAACATTTCCCATTTCCTAGTTACTAGAACTAATATTAGCTGTGCATGAATATCAAATGTAATTCTATTTCAAGTGTTTTTTTCTTAAAACAATATCCCAAATTCAATCTGCCCTATAAATGGTTCTGTTAAAGGCAGTTGTTTCAAATACCAGCATACCAAATCACATCTCTACTGCAGAGGAAAAGGAGCATGAGGAGAGACTTTATAAACTCCAAATATAGATTGGATATTCCCTCCTCATTCTTCCATTGCATGGCATTCATCTAAATATCTCCTTTTTAATACAATCCTCAGCATCCTCCCCACAAGTATTTTTATACAAATTGAAAATAAAAGTGCTTAGGATTACATTTGTCTATCCAAATTGAGAGAGAATTTAAAAGCTAGAGCTACTTAGTTCACATTATATGAGCCAGATTTTACTGCAGTTTTAAAATGCTACAGAAGGAATGCAATTGGACTATAGGGATAAAATGAAAATTATCCTTCAGAGCTACAAATAGTGCCAGATTTTATGGCTATATCACCTATGTCTCTCCACTACTAGTCTATCTGTCAGATGTGTTGAAGAAGAATGATTTGTATCAGAGTGAGAAAGGAGTTTCCCTAATCTAGCTTTTCTAGGGATGTCACAGGAGCGCAATGTTGCGGTGTGCTATGACCAGGTTTTGGTTTTCCCCATGGTCAAGCAATGCCATCTCCCCCCTTCCTCCCCCAGTATTTCATTTCTCCCCCTGGAAGGTTCTGCATTCCCCAATCCGCTGCAAACCCGCCAAATTCAAACCCCACGTCCCTACACCATAGGGTGTTTTGCATCCTCCCCCGCCCACTCGCAATGGTATATATGTTACTGTAAAACGCCATGTTGGTGCTTCCCGGCACGAACCCGGTGCCCGAATAAACCACCTCGGGAAGCCCCTCTGCCTCCTCTCTCCTTCCTCGGCACACCTGCATCACCGGTGGGTTAGGTGAAGCCCTGCAGGACCTTCGCCAGCCATCCCGCACCCTGGAGCAGCCCAGCCAGCCCCTGAAACCATGGGTGAGTGCCCAGTACTTTAGCCGGCGATACCGTGGCAGCGTAGCAATTTAGAGCAGCACAGGAAGTGATCTAGGTCAGTGAATTGACCACATTTGAAAACTGTATATCCATAAGGAGCCCTATAACAGGGTCCAGTGAAGTCCCTTGTTTCTTTGACTTAATGGAATACCAGTGCAGGAACTAAAAGTGAAACTTCTCAGAGAAGCTGTTAAATCTTGTCCATATGGATACTATAGGGTAGAAGAACTTCCCTAGAAAAGGAAGAGGTAAAACTTAAAAAAAAAGCAATGAAAGCTTGCCTGTGGGAAAGTGAGACTAAGAAAACAGAGTGATTTTTTTATTTCTTTTTAAAATTATCCTATATGTTGCAGTAATGTGAAAGAGTCAGTCCATTACAGATCCTTGACATTGAGAGTCACTAAAAATGCTTCATCTGGACTTCTTTTCAGTAAACCTTTGGCTTTCGCATCATTGCCTTACATCTGCAATTTCCAAATCGTTATACTATTGCCAGGCTATTGTACACATTTCAGGATGCCAGCCAAATTCGAATAATGGCATCATTAAGAGAGTGATATTGCAATGGTAAGTGCTGTATTACTTTGCTCATTTTGGCAATCAGTGATGTCAGTAATATCCTGTTCCTTAGGAGGCCTAATTAAATTCTTTCATTGAAATAATCAACATTCGTGTTCCCAACCACTTTGCAACTACAGTAATTCTTTGTCTGCCAGCTGTGAGAATTTCCTATCCTACCCTCTCACATCAGCAAACCAAAGGGAAAAAGTTCACTTCACACTTATATAATATATTCATGATTGGGGTTGGTAACAGACATATTTTGCTTGTAATGCTAAAGCTTAAGCCACAAACTAAGCTTGGAATACACTCAAATAAAAAAAATAATTTATCAAATTCTATCTTAACAAAGTGTTTTCAGAAACCACTCTCTTTTAATTAGTAGATCAAACAGCTAATCCACTCATTGATGCAAGCAGATTATGATCAGTCTTCATTTGGATCTAAAGCAACCAAAACAAGCAAACAGTAGAATATAATTGTATCAAAAGTCATACACAGAAGGTTTACGTGTGAGTAGGACTCTGGATCACAAATTCTAAAATATGACACTAGCCCTAAACCATGCCAGAAAAAGATATTAAAGACAAAGACACAGACTATCTGAAAAATAAACAAAAGAAATGTTTTGCTGTGCACTTTTGACCCTCTTTCTACCAGTGTTACACTGCATAATGGCTTGAATCTAGAGCTAATAATTATTTCCTCCATGATGCAGAGCCTCATGTCCAAACTTTAGTCTGAATCCACTGCCAAGGAGAGCCATTAGCTTACTGTAGAAACCCAGAGAAATTTTCTGTCTAAGCAAAATACAAGATGTCAAAAAAATACTGTATAGGAAATGTGAAAGATGAACATGAGCACCCTTATCTGCCTAGGATCCAGAGCTTAGAAGTCTTTTCTGAAATAAAAGGACCTATTCAAAAGATCCCTTTAAAGAAAGACTCATGCTTTTCTTTGTACACAGCTGGGAGAGGATAAATATAAGCCTCCTTCTTCAAAGCCCCACACAGCAAAGTTTCGAACCCCCACCTCTTCAATTTCACAGGAGGAAAATTGAAGCCACCTTGCATCCCATCAACTAATGTCTTGGTACTGTGGAGAAAAGAATGCAGGATTCTACATGTAGACAACCCCCAGAATCATAAAAAATTTTAAATTGTAAAGGACCTCTGGAGGTAGTATAGGGCAACCTCCTGCTCAAAGTAACCTAATACAATCTCTGAGAAACTTGATCTAACTCATAGTCACTCAGAGCTTTGCCCAGACGAGTTCTGAAGATGTCCAGGGCTGGAGATTCAACAGCCTATTACATTGCTTGATCATCCACAGTGAGCAGACCTTTCTTTAAGTCCAGTTTTGTAGTAGAGTTTCCTGTCCTTTCATCATGGACCTCTGAGAAGAGTCTAATCTTATCTTGTCTATAACTGCCCAACAGGTACTGGAAGACTCAACGTGAAGAGCTTAAGTCTACGTGTCCCATTTAGAAAACTATCCAAATGTTCAGCCCAACATTACTTTGGATGCATAGGGGAAGGAGAAATGCACAGCTCTACACAGGAATGGTCAAAATTTTTCCATACACCACAAAGGATTTTTTTTTTTTTTAATTTTTACTTTTCCCTTTGATTCACAAAGTGGTAATAATTTCTTTCTTGCTTTTTGTGGGATTACTTATCAATTAGAAGGCATTTCATAAAGAGTTAATTGGAGAATGTAATATTTGTAACTGGAGCAGTATGTATTGAATTTGCTGACAACATGATAAATCAATATGCCAAAGCTGAGAAACTTGGAATAATATTGCTGGCACGCAGAACTAGTAATAAAACTTTTAAATTTGGTTTTCACATTTTAGGGTGTCTAAAATTACTTCTCCATGGGATTCACTAGCAGAAAATTCATGACGCAAGTAAAACCATTCAACATTTTGCATGTTTGTGGAAAGGCTGTGTAGCATTCAGCTACTGTTAGCAGTTCTAAATCCTGCAGATTGTGTGCCTTAGAGTAAGCTAGAAAATTGAAAGATGGAAACAACTTCAGCAATTTCTTCAAATTCAGAAAGATGGTTCAGTATCAGGAACCATTTTTTTTTCCTGGTTATTCCCTATTACCTGAGAAACTGTGTATAGACATTTGACTGAAAAACAGTTTAGTAATTAAGCCTCAAAGAAAATCTTGGTGCCTATATGTCTTGTTTTCATAAGCTGATAGTGAAATTTCTACAAATTCTTCTGGGAGCCACTGCATTCAACACATTAACTCTGTGACAGTTTGCAGGCTGGTACATACTACATCTGAAGTTAAAGACTTTCTCTCTAGTCAAACCTGCTCTAGTTTAATTAAAGGTGTGATTTCGACTCCACAGGACCAGAAATGTGATAACTTTGCCTTCTCTAATTTAATTCACACTTGATAGGCATTTTTTTGGTAATTTTCATCTCAGGTTAAATCAACACACATCAAGATGGCACAGAGTGAACCTCATGGATGGAGTGACTTAAATCCCTTTTAACCAATATGAAACTACACTGGTAAAACTTCAGTGTATTACACACCAACAGAGCTGGTAGCTGAAACAAAAAAAAAAGGCACTATCTGGCTCTTAAATTATGTAGCCAACTGTGAACGTCTGTATGTCTAAAAAAGAGGCCATGAAGAAGGTAGCAAAAAAATTGATCAGCATTGCCTAAATAGCATAAAAAAGATTTCCAGCTTCTACCATCTGAACCTTATTTTCACAATTCCTTGAACATACTCTCAGTGTTCTATTTTTCATTCCACAGGCTGTGTCAAATATTAAACATATTAATCCACCTACTCTTCGGTGTTGCACAGTTTTCATAACTGAAGTGCTTAATTAGGCTTATGATTTGCAGTATCTAATTAGTAGCAGAGGCAACAAGCTCTAGTAACAAGCCATAGTACAGAACAACCAGATTTAAGGAGGCGAGAGGCATAATAATTTAAATTATTCATGCATATTGTTAGATCTTAAAAATGTAATCACTTCGGAAAAAGATACGAACATATTCTAGACAAATCCCCAAAAAAATACTATAATGAAACTGAAGTTTTAAAAATGAAGCTTAAAAATTCTTGTTTAAAAATCCAGATTTGGAAATAATTTTTTTAATCTGTATTACAAAAATAAACCTGAGAAAACAAGCATACTTTCTTCAAGTGTGTTGTTCTATCTCATAACAGATATAGCAGAGGCAAAAGGAGGGTTGGGAAGAGCAGATAAATCATTACACTAGATATTGAGAATTTCTGGTGTTAACTAAATAGAAGATCTTTAGAGATACTACAAGTGTGCACATTGTCATCATAAGAATTTCTTCAGCTTCCATACCAGAAGAACAAGGAGTCCTGCATTTGGCCTAATCTCAAACACTGAGGAATGGGGATAGGCATAATTTTCCTTGTTCTTGTCTTCAGTTACTGGAGCAGGATCAAATCCTCACCTACAAAGATTTTTTTTCATTGTAATATATTTTTGTTACTACAAGTTATTCCAATAGTCTTGTTCAGTTCCTCCTTGAACTGCTAAATCCATTGATTTAAGGAGTCAACACTGCCAGTGCAACAGTTCTTTTTGCTCTGTATCATAAGAAAAGATGAGAGACAATCTGAATTACAAAACTCCTCAACTATTGATTTCAATTTTATTTGCAGCTTTTCTAAAGCAAACATAGGCAGATTTTTAACTGCCTTTGCGTTAAAGTATTTCTCCCTGTACCACTCCTTGTCACCTCTATCTGACTTCTCTATAGTCCTTCAATATCTTTTCTGAGTCTGAGTAAGACTCACAATTTCATTGCTGAGATGAGATTGTTGATTTATTGGTATAGCAGCATTATAATGTATTCCTTACTATTCCCCATCCAATACTTTATTACCAGAACATCTTGTTTTGATTTGTGCAACTGCTGCTCATTAAACCAGACTCTTCATCCAGCTATACTCCAAAAGATACAGACCTATTTCCTGAGTTATTACAGGTAGTTTGGAATCTTATGTGGCAACTCAAAAGTTTATCTAACAGTTCTGGAGACACTTAAAGGTATCTTTTCTCTGTTTTAGAACTACAGGAAATAAATATTGCTTTCAGATGTCCTACAGGCCATAAATCTCAAGCCAAACATGTAATCCAGAAAACAATTCAAAGCATAAAGAAAATATAAGGGATGAATTTACTAGAATTGAAGTGCTTTGACCTATCCACTAGGACAAAAAAGTATATTAACTTTTCCTTTCAAAGAATTTAGTTCATGCAGAGAAGAAGCCACATTGGAAAAAAACCAAACATCAGTTTTATTTCAGGTCTTGAGGAGTAGAAGAATGTTTACCTAGGTTGCAGAAGCTCGAAAGGTAGGTAGCTGGAACTTGATGCACCACAGGCACCAAAGTGTCGTCTCATTTCAGTCAATGTTAGTGATGGAGCTGGATTTCACAGTAGCGTGTCTAGGATTCTGACATGCCCCATGGTTCTGTGAGCAGAAGACTTTCTGGAGTTTTGATTCTCCAAGTCAGAAGTGATGTAGAAATACTTGAAGAGATCAAAAGGCTGTTCGAGAGTTTGTGGACGTGGGAGAGGAGGCAGTTCAGGGCAATCTGACCGAGATGTAGGTGGGAAGTAGATGAGTACTTCCAACAACCTGAAAGCAAATTGTTCTTGATGGTACCAAACTGTGTAACAAGAAACAGTGGTTGCAAACCACTAGAAATTCAGATTGTGGGAAATTCAGATTGGACACAAGGGAAGATTTTCACTGGAAGGATGAAACCCTGGGGAATGGGACCTGTAAACCTTGTGAGATATCTGTTCTTGGAAGCTTGGAAGATTCTGCTCAACAAAGCTGATAGGATTGAGAGACATCCCGGTACATAGCAATTGAGTCGGACTGTGTATCTCTAAAAGTCCCTTCCAACTCAAACCATTCTGTGTTTCTATGGATCCAAATATGTTTTTTCTTCATTCGGAAAAAAGAGTCCTAAATTTACTCTTTCCTGTCCTTACTCATTTAGAAACAACTCTTACAGAGTCCAAATTGAAGCCGATAATCTTTGTAATGCAACAAATGGGATTGAAATTTCTTCCCACTGTCCCCTGCAGTACTGCACAATTCCTGCAGGCAGTCATAACACATACAAGTTAACGTTACCTTGTTGGTTCAGACATCAGCAATGGCATTAATGTAGCAAGAGAGGAGCTCAGACACACTTTGCAGACACCTCTAGGAAGATGTAACTACATTCTTAACAGTACCTAACACAACTAGGTTAAAGTAGACAGGATTTGCCTACAGTAAGTTGGAAATAATTCCTTTCAGTAAGTTTGCAATAGATGCACTCACTGTCAAATGAGGTAAAGTGACAGCAAAAATCAGTTCCTGCATCAGACAACAATACAGCTGCCTGGGCAGTACATTTCTCATAACATTCTCTGGTTAGAATTAACCACATTTAGATTCTGTCAAAAGTGGCTCAGTTACATTCACCAAAGTTTTTCATCTTTCACCTACTTTCATGTATTTGACATCAAATTATATTAATGCCTCTTTCTTCAGAAATCAAGCTGATTTCTGAACTATTTGCAAACAGAAAGATTGGTTCATTTGCCCCTAAGGACACCATGTTCATCAAAGAAGCACATCATATGGATGTCACAGTGCTCTCATGCAGTTTATTGTCTGAATGCAGCCAGGAGGCTGGTGTCAATCTATGCTACACTGAGAAATCCTTGAGAAAACACGGGCTTTCTCACTATTGTGAAGCCATTTCTGTCATTATTTTTTAATTTTATCGCTCCTACTAATTCCAGTGAGGACATTTGGGACTCTCAGAGTGGGGGAAGAGGATGTGCTGTTAGGAAAACAAGTGGTGCCCTGCCATGTTAGTGTACCTGAAAGAAGCAATACTGACATGCAGAGCAGTCAGAGACAGACTGTGCTAGTGATGAGCTTCAACTGAAGGCTTTGCGGTTACTCAGCAACTGAATTACTGAGAATTCGCTGCCCAGAATAATGACCCAATTCCTTATAATATCATTATATGAATGTTCAGCTCTCCTTTTGCTGTCTCAGGCAAGACGCTATGAAAAGAGAAATAAATAAAAGATTATGCAACCAGGTAACCATGTAATACTGTGTTGCCATTGCTAATAGACCATATGTTTCATGCAGAATTACAAGGCTTCAGGACTGAGGCTTGTCAGGCTTTCTCTGTCTGAACTTTTCTTGACCTCTAGTTTTGTTTTACTTAGTTTAGTGTGACAGCAATTTCTTGTATTGACCACAGGTCTACAGCTAATTTATTTTACTTTTGTTCATCTTTGTATAGTGCAACTTTATATCCTTTCATTTAGAAATCAATAACAAGCAGTTTTCCTAAGGAAAATGGGATATTTACAACTCTAACATGATTATGTAGTGCAGAGAAAAATAGGACTGTTGCAACAAAAGTCCTTGAGCGTTGAAGACAGGATGCAGTGAAGAGGGCCACAAACTCAGGATGCTGAAGGAAAGGGCACAGGCTGGCACTGGAGGTCCCTTGACTATAAAAAACTTACCCACAGTCAATTAAAGACATGCAGACCTGGAGCTGGACAGAACTCATTTTAGACGGTAAGAAAAAACAGTGTCTAACATATGGAAAATCACCATATATAGTAAATTTAGGTGTAGTAGAGAACTGCAGACCAATGAAGACAAAAGAGAGGCATAAAAGCATGTTAGAAAATGTACGAAAAATCACTTCTGATCAATCCTAGAACAAATAAGAAGACACTATCTACACAAACACATATTCCTCATGGCAAAATACTCAAGATGCTGACAGTTCACTGTAATGTCCCACCAATAGCAACAGTATGAAACCATCAAGCTCAGCAGCCAGAGCAGCAGTAGACACATGAGGCTAACACAAGAAATGGGGTAAGAACTAGGAATATTGCATGTAACAAGTTTACCTGTGTTGTTGGTATTGTTTTCTTTTTCTATTAGAACTACACATAGGATTTCTTGAATTAGACTTAAATTTTCAGTCAGGATAACAATAAATTCTTGACTATATATGAAGGAGATGTTTCTACTGTGCCTGTAAACGAGATTTTGAGTGTAGCAATGAATGGGAAAAACACTTCTCTATGTGCTAAGAATGAAAAAAGCCACCTTTCTGCAGTAGGAGTACTCTAATTTCCATCAATAGTTGAATATACACAATTACCTCAGCCAGCTCATTTAATGACAAACACAGACAATATTAATACTCTCAATTAAGATGAGCTATGATAGCAGTACTTAAAATGTAGTATGATCCAGACAGAAGATTAGTCAGAACGTTCTGTTTAAATTTTGATAGAACACAACAACCTGGAAGGATTCAGTGATATCAAAGCATAGTACATTTAAGTCTGGCCACTAAAATAATTGCATTTTGCATATAATTAACATCTAATATTCGTTGCCATAATAGATTATAGGATCATTTCAAAGGATTCTAAGAAGGTGCTGGAGGTTTAAGGCAATAAGGACATCTCAGGAAGGATAAAAAGGACTGGAAACAGAGATTGTATTCCTTCTGCCAAATAGCAGATTCTCATCTGAAACAAAATGGCACAGAGCCACTGACTTCCATCAGGGGGTGATCTGTTACAGGCATAGCAACTCACATGTTGCAGGGCACAAAAAGTCCCTAGTGGAGGTTAAGGAAATCCCCATTTCTGTTATTCACTATTATTACTGGTTTGCTGGCCTGCTCCTCACACTGTTCAAGACACTACTCTAAACTATAGAGATAACTCATCTGATTCCATAGAGCAATGGATAAACATCCAAACACTATCTTGAAGACCCAGAAAAAATCCTGTGGTTTTGATTGCTAAAACCACTGTTGATCAGTGACACCTGATACGTATGTTCTTGCACTACAAAAGCTCCATCATGTACGAGCAGTCATTCCTCTTCTCAAATTTGAGCTACCATGTAACTTATTGTCCTGTTCCTAATGAAAAACTGCCTCAGGAAAATACTAATTTAGCACATAACCACTGACAGAAAAAGGCATTTAAAGAAGGTGTTGAAAAGAGAGACATTTATAAAATCTTTACTCGAGTCATAAATAATAAAGGCTACCTTTTCTGTATTTTTATGTAACAGATGAATTTAGGATTTCCTTAATAAGAAAACAAATTCCTTCATGGAATTATTACTACACAGTTACCTAGATGTTCTAAATTCTTTTAGGGTTCATTCAAACTACACCTGATAACAAGAAGAGGAACGCAAAGAGGTAAGTAGCCTTTCTGATACCAGTTAGAAGAATCAGTATGTATGTATGTAAGCAAGGTATAGATGACAAAAATAAGACTTTTTTATAAATCTGCTAACGCATAGGTCTCAGGTTGGCAGAGTCAGTGAGAAAAAATTATCCATATCCTATAATTAAACCAGATGTACTATATATAAATTGTGGTCAAAAGTACAGTACAATATCTGTTCTTAGCCATATAACAGTGCTTTCTGGTAAAATGCTGAATATTAACCTAGCAGAAGGTGCCCTTTAGCATAGGGAGACAAGAATTTCTTTTTCATAACATTTATCTGGGCCAAATATGCTTCAACTTTCAGAAGTCAGCTACCTGTTTTTCCAGATACAGATTTTCCACTTGTGATATTTCTATGCCAGAAATTTGGGTGCAGAGATAATCCAATGGTACTTTTGGAATAAAGGGAATGGATACATTTCTGGAGATGGATTTGATAGTTCTGAGAAACAGAAAGCATGCTTCCACTAATTGCTACGCAATTTCATAACAAGAAAAATTAATAGATCACACACAGAGCCCTAGAAAAACACAGCAGTTTGTCATAATGCTCTTTCAATAATGGGTGAGCATTTTTGCCTTTAAGTTGCTAACTCCTCTTTGCTGGCAGTAAAGCAAAGCTTTCCATAACTTCTTGGTCTAATTTAATCACAGCTCAAAGACAGGCACTTAACCAAGTACTTGGTAACCTAAAATGCTGCTTGTGTACTCAGGATAGCAGCTCAGAAAAACTTTCTGAACTGGTTTAGACATTGAAGACACCTTGGGAATACAGCTTCAGGTTTTTACAGGGCATCAATAGGAGAAAATAATTGTCTTTCAACAAGGTAAAAGTAAGATTGCTTGTCTGTCATTTTGCCAGAGTCTACTTGTTCAAGCACTTTGGCAGCAAGGTGGGGATGGCACTACTGGCATTCCCCTGAAGCTAATGTTGGTCCTCTCTCAGCCATCACAGCTGCTTTCTCTGCTGCCTCCCTGCATTTTCCACTGCTCACTCAAATCTTCTATTTATAACAGAACAAGGCACGTAATTTGTATTGAGTATTAAGATAAGCCAGTTTTGTGCCCAAACAACATTAATAATCACGCAATCCTGAGTTAAAGCCATCATCTTCTATTTATTCACAACCTCAGATTTGCACAGGGGTACTGAATTCATCCCCAGCTGTTGACAGAACTGGCAACAAAGTCAATTAAGGTTCTCTACACAGAAAAGAAGGCAGAATCTGATGCTTAGTTTTCCAAGCTTCATTTCTAAAACTCTGCCTTCCCTCCACAAGGAGCAATTTGAGTAAGTGGTTTCTCTGTAGGCAGTCTTCAATAGCCTTGTCAGGAAGCAAAAACAAAACAAACAAATGAAACAAACAATACAATGAGACATAATGGCTAATAAACAGGGAAGTACAGCAATCTAATCCTATTATAATTTTGTATTTTCATACTCTTGGGACAAAATCCAGAAGTGATGCGAATCATTCAAGACTGAAATTGGTCCTAATTCTTGCTGTCTAAATCTCTCTCAGTGAATCAAAGAGTCATCTGGAAGGGGTGGGGGAATCTATCCCCCAGATGAATATTCACCTCCTAGTTCTTATTTTTATATTGGTGGGTTTCCTACATGCAAATTCTAAAACATTTGAAAAAAAAATTCTATATGTGCACATAGATATATACACATGTTCATATCAACATATTGACACACATACACACAGACAGTACAATGCATTTGTTTTAAAAGCCAGATTATTGTTTTACTGTCCCTAATCACTGGAATATCTAATATGTACAATCTGTATATAGTCAAGGAAGAAATAAGCAATGTTGGGAAGTTAGTGCAGCAGCAGTGGCATTGTTTTTTGCAATGCACATGGGTTTTACTGAGAAAAGGAGCAGAATTAAGATGTTTCCCACACTTGGTCTGGCCTGCACTTAGATTATTTGCCCATTGTGGGGTCAGCTGCTGTAATATAACCAGATTTAGGCTACTAAGGCTTTGTTCACAAGATTGTCTAGAAGCGAAACAATGTGACATTCCCAGCATTTGCCCTAACCAACAAGATGAACAGTTTTATGTCTTCTGTTTCCATAATTGTGAACAATCAACTTACTACAGTATACACATAGAGAAATACCACGGAGAGCAAGAGATGTGTACCAGCACCAGCTTTTTGGGTGTGCATGTCAGCATCAGTTCTGAAGTCAGATTCTTGCTTGTATGCCATTACTGCTTTGCCTTCCTTAGTTATTTCATTCTTGTCACATACTGAGCAATATTGGTTTAGGGTTTCTTTGTTATTATTTTGATTTATTTTATAATGTACTTTTCTACCTCCTTAATAAAAACAAAATATTTAAGCAATAAGAATATTGTATTCTTCTTCATTGTAACTCTAATGGCTCTTGGCAATTCTTTGTTTGATGAAGGCTTGGCAAGCATTAGGTAAATTCGGCCCCACTAATGAATAAAATGTTCAACTTTTTCTTCCTGAGTGGGCTCTATCCCG
>VYZT01000740.1:0-55256 GCA_013400735.1 Pomatostomus ruficeps | reverse complement strand
AAAAAAAAAAATGAAGAAGACTGAAGAGCAACAACATGTATTATGGCAATTTAACCACTGCATGATTTTCGTATTTTAATTTGGGCTTAAGCTACATTTATATCTTTATTATTGAAGTGTTCTTAAAAGATTTTCAAATCTACTTGTTAAACCACTTCCTTTAAGTTTGGGGGTTTTTTTCTCATGAGTCTGATTAACCACTGTGGCTATGTATTTCCTAATTGTATTAATTAAATGATTTTAAAAAATGTTGTAAAGAAAACATTTTTTAACATTTTCATTTAAATTACAGTGAGGGAGACAGAGAAAGATGATTGTTCTGTTGCTTTTATGCTATGTCTGGAGTACAGTTTGAATACTCAAATGATATTTGTCTAAGATATGGATCAAATTCTTAATCTCAGGCAGTGCTGCTTAATTTTGTGGGTTTGCCTGGAGTAATTGTCCTCAGTTCAACAAAAAAACTTGTTAACATGAATAAATCCAGAAGGCTTGAATGACAGTTCTGCATACAGTCTATGACCTGTTGAAATGGGACTTGTGTCAGAACAGTAATTTTTTTTTTTTTTTGGTAAGGAATTTGGAGAAGAAAAAATCTTGGCTATAGAACCCATTTTAAAGCCTGTTGAAGGTAACAGAATAACTTGCTTATTTCAGGGGGGTTTGAACTAGGCTCTTGGTAATTCAGTGGAGTTTAAGTCAGGAAGATTTTCTCCCTCTATTACTAAATGTGGTATTAAAAAAAAAAAAAAGAAAAAGCATTGTAACTAGTTCCTTGCCTCGAAGTCTAGACAAAGCAGAACACAATCTTCTCTTGTTTCCATTTATGGAAGTACTGCTAATAAAAGGGAGTGACCTTTGAACTCAGATCTTGCATTTTCTGTGCTGATGGTTGTTCTCGCATTTTTCAAGAAAGAAAACCAATCTTTTGTAGGACTGGAAAAATATAATTTATGTTCTGTTTCAAATTTCTAACCTCAGCTGAATTAACAAATTGATTTATCCAGTATGAATTAAGATTAGGAAGGATGTGGCTAAATCCAGTCAGAATATTTGTATGTGAAGGGCCTGATCCTGAAAATTGTTGTGCACACTCAGTTCCTGTTGACTTCAATGAGAGCTGGAAGTGTTGCTCACTTTTCAGGTTTGGACTACAAAGATGTAATGTTTAAACTAAAACTAAAGTATATTTTTACCACCACTATGTCATAAACAGTTAATTCAGCTAAATTGTAAATACATTTTAAGATAACAATAAACAGAAAATGCTTATTGAGTCTCAGTGGATTGCCCTATTAATTTACAAGATCAAACTAAAATAGATAAAAAAAGTTTAACACTAAAAAGAGAATAATTTTGGTAAGTCTGAATTGCTAAAGTCCCTTTAACACTAAAGACAATGATTGCCTCAATTTTTTTAAAACAGATGCATGTCTAATTCCTTGATGCAATTCATGTGCTTGAGAAACCCATCTTTGTTTTCTTTTGGTTTGATTGTGGGGTTTTTTGGTTTTTTTGGAGGTTTTTTTTACTTTTTGGTTTTCCGCAACATTTTTTACTTTATGTCACAGCTTCTACAAGTTTGACCTTAAAAGCATGCCAAGACACTTTCATTTGTAATCCATCCTGAAGTTTTGAACTGAAGTCTACCTTTTGTGGATATTGATGCTTTGTTAAAAGACAATCACACATGCACTAGAGTCTAAAAGAGACAATATTTGGGTCTTCAGGCACTCTCAAAGCACTGGATGTTGTTAGGCTAGCTATGTTTGTACTAAAGTGAAAGGAAATTCAGTCTTTCCACTATGTGTCAGGGAGATGGTTCCTTCACTCCAAAGTAGACAGACATTTTCAGCAACTTAGGTACCACTCAAATAAAAAAAATATAAGAAGGAGTATTTTATGTAGCTGTTCACCAGCCTGCTCATCCATCTGCTCATCCATCTAACAATTAATGGAACATGGAAACCTTCTGATAGAAGGCTTTATAAAGATGTTAAGTGACAGAGTAGCTTCCTATCAAAATGGAAAAAGACAAACTGATGGATGGAGGAATAGATTCATCAAAGAGACAACATATAGAATAGATGTGTTTCCCATGTGAGATCTTGGCTTGGGTGAGGTAAGATGAAATACTTTTTAATTGACATTTTTGAATGCTGTAGATTTCCTCTTCCTTTGGTATTGCTATGTTATTCATAATAATGAAATAGTTCATTCTTGGAAAACACACATAACATTTTATCTTTCTGAAGTGGCATCGGTATTGGCTTTGAAGGGCTTTTAAATTTTATAAATTTAAAATAATTTTAAGAGCCCAGATTTACAGTCTTGAATTGTATGAATAATAAGCAAAATATTAAATGCTATTAACTTCACTGAGATTATGTATGTGAATATAAAAAGAAGTATTAGTCTTAAATTGTTCAACTTCAGTAGTCATAAATCCAGCAGATTTCCTTAGCAGAATACTTGGTGTCTGCTGAGGCACAGATGTTACCTGTTCTGCAATTGGATGAGCTAATAAGGACCCAGAAGCATCTCATCAAAAAGATTGATCCCAAAAGTCCTTAATTATTCAAATCTCTCTTACCTGTAAAGTCTCCTTGATGTAAGTGACTGTGCTTTTGAAGCAAGAACTATTAGTATGAATCAGGATTTGCAAAATCAGGCCCAAAATCTCTCTTAGTGCTACAGAAAAGTTACACTTCAGATTTCTCTGTGGTATTTTTAATTAGAATTCAGTTTTCCAAATGAAGAAGTCAATGAGAGAGCAAACAAAGAAATAAGAGCCTCAACTATTCAGCATATTTACAAAACACCTCATAAATTTTCTTCATTAGGACACTAAAATAGCAGTAGGAAGACTTCTCTGTGAAAAAAAAGGACTGTAGTTCTCCAGTCCTTACACACCCAGTAGAATTTACTAATGTAAATAGTTCCTCAATAAAACTCAGTGGCCAAATAAATTTTCCTTAGGGGAAGTAAAGGCTTCATCTAAATTTCATTGAAAGAATGATCAGAAGAGACATATCGTGGCAGAATTAAGTGTATATTCTCTCCAAAGTTTTTTCTCATTCCATATTCATTTCCCTGGTGTCTTCATCATGCACATGTACACCATCTTAGAGTGAAGAATGAGGAATTGCAGGTAGCAGGTGACTACAACAAGTGATTGTTCTTTTAGCAAGCACTTTTAGTTTTAGTGTGGTTTCCAGCATTAACCTTATGGTGCAGTGCATGAATCCTGGTCTGGAAAACCACTTAACAATGAATACCTCAAAACACACAATCAGAGTTCCTTTTTTTTGCTGGAGTAGGGTCACCTCCTTGGTGTACACTTTCTTTCAACATCAGAAGATGCAGATGAAGGCCCAGAATTGGAGACATGGTCTCTTTTTTTCAGGCTTAGTATACTAATTCCTCATTCTTTCATGTAAAGCAAGAGATACGACAGACATGTAAAGCTATGCTATGAGCTTGGGTTAGAAAAGCTGACATCCTGAGGAGAGTCATAATCCTCCAGTAAAAGTGAGAGAGCCCCTCTTCTATCCTGGTTTGGGGAGGTCTCCTACCTGGAGCAGCAAAAAATTTTCCTTTCTTATCACCCTCCACCTTTTTTCCCCTCTGGCAAAAGATGAAAAAAGATACTAATTCAAGGAAAGAAAGGAACGGAAATGAAAATGGGAAACTGAACTGACAGTATCTTCCATCTATTTTCAGGGATAACATCTCAGGATTAATGAAATAAGTCCCTTTACTCATAAGTCCTTTCTTTACTCATCTTACCTCTACCCTTTGACACTCTTATCATGAGTGAGGTGGGAAGGAGAGAACAGTAGCAAGTGACATGTCTGAGTTTGCAGGGGCAGAGACAATACAGGTAGAACTATAGTGCTAGAGGGAGAGAACGTATTCAGAGAAGGGAAAATGGTGAAGTCCTTACAGCATATCCTTTAAAAAACCCAAAGCACAACATGACAGAAAAGCAAGCTCTGAGGACATGGTATGGGACAGGAGTTTGACCTGCTACAGTGTACAGTGCCATTTCCTGTAACTCAGACAGGACCTGGGCTGAGAGGGATGAATATCTTAACAGGTATTGTTACTGAACCCTATTTTTGTCATAGACAAGAGTAAAGGCTCTGTTTACATTCTGAGGCTGTGTGGCTTCAGTGCATGTTTATTGATGTCTTAATAGACATATGTTGCCTCTGGCAAGTTTAAAACCTCCTGAGATGCAGAATATTGCATCAGGTGTTTCAGCACTTTCCAGGGGAAGGATACCCCCCATTTTTGTTTCTCATTTCTTCATCAATGCAGTTACTCCAGCCTGATCAAGTCCTAATTTTCCGTGTACAAACCTGAGGGTGAGGAGCACAAGGGATGTGCAGCCCCCCTCCACATGTTTGTGTGTTACACCTCTCCATACACTGTTGCTCAGTTAGCTAGATGGGGACAGGAACTACTTTCAGATACATTTCTTCTCTTGTCCCCATTCTCTTCCCCCGTGGTCCGTCCTGTCACCATAAGATGATGCTACACCGCATCACCACTTGACTTCAAGACCTGCCATGACGACCACCAAAATTGGTGAGCTCCCCCATGTATTTTGATCTACTCTAACCACTGGCTATGAAGAAATGAGCAGCGGATCATACACTGTGCTTTCCTACATGGTGGCATTCTGCACCTCTCATCAGGCTGGACTAGACAGAAAGTGGCGAGTGAGAGCTGGGGAGTGGGAATGGGATGGCAACCCATTTCAAACTTCATAAAACTGGGAAAACGCAAGATATTTAAATGATTATTGACTTGAAGCTGCATTGATAACCCTTCTGAGCAATGTCCAGTCTGGTTGTCTGCTAATTCAGCAGATTTCAGGTGGCATGCCCCTAATCTTTTAAGGAATAGTGAAATTATAGGCACTGCCTTTGCACGTCATGAAGCAATTTATTTCTTAACATGGTCAACCTAGTGCAGCCTGGGACATAAACAATATTTATAGAGCAGTCCCAGCTGAATGTGATATAAGTGTCCTGCAAAACTAGGTGAATTGGCAAGTGTTACTACATTTGTTTTTAATAATTGTATTTTTTATAATTGTCTTTTTTATTACATATGATATTGGACCACTTCTAACACTCAAGATGTGACCTTGACATAACCTGCCTACATTTGAATTCCACTGTCTGTAAGAGGGGACTAAGGCATTCTGGGGCTTAACCATCTGAATCACTGTTATCCTCACTATTTCTAAAGCTTTGCTCTTTCAGAGACATCACAAATGTTTGCATTTATTGTTTCTTGGGTTTAGATTTGCAAGCCTTCACAACACAAAGTTTACAGGTGAAAGATCATGACTGAACCTGTTATAACACCCCTACTCAATTTTACATCACTTTATTTTTTTCTGATGTTTTACTGGTTTTGAGCCAGCTCTTGAAACCTTTGTATTATTAAAAGGGGCTTTATGAGTTAATCCAATGCTTTAACCAGTCAAAAAGGAGGTTTATTTATGGTTTATTTAAAGCTTGACAGGTGCTGCAGTCTGAATTGATAGTAGAAAAACGGCTACATACTGAAGTCCTATTTCTAGTTTAAAATTCATTCAAATCCTAAAAGAATGGGTTCAAATTTCTGAAGTTCCTCCGGAGCTTTGATGTGTGAGTGGATGCTGAAGTTTAAGGTATTTGTACTTTCAGGCTAATCTTCCTTATTAATGACTTTTAGACACTACATTTCCATACTGTTTCTTTACAGTCATCATAAGCACCACCAAGAATGAATCTACTTCTTCTTTGTCCATCACTTTGGGCCAGAGCTCAGTGTAGTTTTCAAATTGAAGGAAATGTCTGTCAATAATGTTATTCACCCCCCTCACTAGGACGACAGTTAACGATCTTCAACACCCAGGCGCAAATAGCCATAGGAGGGAAGGACAGAGGGCGTCTCTTCCAAGGCCAGCTCTCCGGTCTCTATTACAATGGCCTGAAAGTGCTGAACATGGCGGCGGAGAACAACCCTAACATAAAAATCAATGGAAGTGTCCGACTCGTTGGGGAAGTCCCTTCCATCTTAGGAACAACACCCACAACATCTGTGCCACCAGAAATGTCGACTACAGTCATGGAAACCACAACCACAATGGCGACCACTACCACCCGAAAAAATCGTTCACCACCCAGCATCCAGGTGAGTCAATCAGTCTTCTCCATTTCCTTCAGTTCTTAATTAGTCTTGCTGCTCATTTGAAAGTTCATAGGAGCAATGTTCTCTGAATCATGCTCCATGTAACTATTTTAAAAATGTTGTCCTCCTATGTTGGACACAGGACAAACAGCTGGCCGAAGTGTTGTGGCACATGTATGTGAGAATAGGAACAGATTTTGCTCCCAGTCTAGTGCCACCCCATTTCTGTAAGTGAGATTCTCACAATGTGAACAAGAACAAGGTTTTAACTATGTTTCAAAAGTTCCATATGTGGGGAAATGTATTCTGAAGAGAGTTACAACGCTTAATGGCGGGTGGGTGTATGGTTATTTATTATTATGACAGTATGAACTATTGCAATAGTGAAGTTCATAATGTGGAGAAAAGCGATGGAGCATTACTTCCAGTTGGAGTCATTTTTCATTTCCCTTTTATAGCCTCCCTGTAGAGAATTTGGAAGGAATGCTATCAAGATCAGTTTCTTGCAAAATGTAGATATTCTGACATAGAGCAGTTCCAATCTATTTGGTAAAAATCATTCCTTAAAAAAATAAATTTCAGATGTTCTGACTTAATTGTGACAATGTAGTTTTTTCAACCTTTAAAATGCAGTGGTTTTGGCACCAATTTTGTGACAGCTAGACTATGGTACTGATTAGAAATAAACACCTTCAATTGGCTCTCCTTGTCTGTGCAAAGAAAAGAATCGTGTGAATAACCAATCTGAGCTGTGGATGAGATTTTGAAAATAATTTATTTCTGCGGTATGTTATCATGTTATTGTGTTATCAAGTAGAATGAAACACTTGTTTTGAAATCATTAGAGAGATGGAGCTACTGGAGAGACTCTAGCAAAAGGTCTCTAAAATAAGTAAGGGACTGGAGCATTTCCTCTATGAGGAAAAGCTGAGAGAGCTGGGACTGTTCAGCCTGTAAAAGACAAGGCTCAGTGGGATCTTAACTGGCTGTACAAATACCTGAAGGAAGAGTGTAAAGATGACAGTGGTACGCAGTGACAGGACCAAAGACAATGAGCACAAACTGGAACACAGAACTTTCCCTCTAAACATCGGGAAATATTTGTAACACAAGGGTGACTGAGCATGGGCACAGGTTGTCCCAAAAGGTTGTGAAGTGTCCATGCTGTTAAATATTCAAAAGCCATCTGCACATAGTCCTGGACAGCTGACCCTGCATGATCCTACTTGAGCCGAGGTTTGGACTAGATGACCTCCAGAGGTCCCTTCCAATCACAACTATTCTGTGATTCTGTGAGGTGCCTCTGGCTGCAGTGGAATTTACAACTATTAGAGTAATTAATTCCAAGCTGAGGTTTAACAGTGCCCCCCTTTGGTACTCTGTAAATCCAGATGGCACCAGGATTGGGATTAATTGAGTTATTAGCCTCAAACACCCAGTAGGTGATTTATAAAGTCTCAGCCAAATGAGGGGAAATTACCCCAGGTTTGGTCACTCTTTGTCATAAACTTTGGAAGAATTACAGTTCCTTCTCCTCTGTGACTAGTTCTAATTTTAGAGAAGAAATTTGTACAGTTACATCTCCAGAACTCTAAAGTCTGTGGTTCTTATTCTGCCCTCTATAATTTTTAAAGGCAGCAAAACTGTGTTTATCTATACCAGTGGAACAGAGAGTAGCACTGGACCTTTATGGGCTGGGTCAAGCTGGAAATAATGCTGGCTTGCCTGAAGAGGAACTCTTTCTGAAAGCTTCCTGCCTAGCCTACGTGGCAGTTCACTCAGCCTACAGAGACCACTGTGTGCTGAAAGAGCATCAAGAAGATTTAATAAAGTGTCAAAGTGTTTCTAAAAACATGGTTAGAGCAGCGATTTCCTGGATACACATGCACCACAACGAATGGCCTCATCTCAGCTGATATTAAAGCAATAACTCTTTGACGCTTCATGCTACCTGCTGAAAGAAAAATAAAGGTCGATATGTACCTCCATTACAACTTTCTGCATTTCAATACTGGGCCATTTTATTGCTGTCACAGCACAGATGGCTTGCCTTTCTTCCTTATTTTTGGTGGAATTTGATTCTATCTGCTTGTTGCACTATCTCTGCGGTAAAAATGAGAAGAAATTGTCTTTTTCTGTTTGGGCAGTATCTCCAGCCATGGTTTTTCAGGTGCCTAATGGTTATTTTATCTTGCTTGTGTTTGACATCACTACCATCAAGCCTGCTTACGGGTTTAGATATAAGTGGTGGAAAAACCTAATAGAACAAGTTTACTCCTTGGGAAATGTAAAATATAGATACCTAAGGCTATGAGCAGTGCAAATACAGTTAGTTATTACCTTGTTCCAGCTTTCTCTTCTCTTTTCTGCTCAGAAATTAACAATTTTTCTTTGCTTCCAAGGCTGTTTAAAGTTTAGACTCTTCTGATTTCAATCAGCATGATTCAAGCATATTTTGCTCACTTCTTAGATTTGATCATAAGAGTCTTCCTGCTTCCTGGTACCATACAAAAGGCAACAGCAGGTTATTTTTCAATCCCATTGAAACTCCTTTGTTATGATGCATGCCAAAAAGTTGTCAGAGGTTAGGCTGATGATGATCTAAGGCAACTGTTTATCAAGTCAATCAATATTGTCACCTTTTTTTTTTTTTTTGTTATCCATGTTTCTGTATCCATGTGTGATATCTTGTTTTATGCTAAGATTGCAGACTCCTTGGGTTCAAAGTGCACTTTTCATTCTGCACATGCGCATTACTTGGCACAGAATGGTTGTGGCCAATTGTAGAAATGCCAAGCATGGTACAAGTAAAATTGTACCAAAATAGCATCTAAGGCAAAATAGCAAGAATCATGATAAAGAATTACTGTTCTTACTGTTAGGAGTATCTGTGTTACTTTTATTACTCATTTTCATATGGAAGTAGCTAAAACTACTCCTTTTTGAAATGCATATAAATCTTGTGCAGAATATCAAGTCTGTAATCCCAAAGTGGTACAAAATCCAGGGGAATTTCAGAAGGATTTAGATTTACACATCACCTGTTGTTGTGGTTTGACCCTGGCTAAGTGCCAGGCACCCAGGGTAGCCTCTCACTCATTCCCTCCCTTGTTACAGTTGGGTAGAGGAGGGAAGGGGGCTGAGGGGGGCAGAACTAGGGAATTAACCTAAACGTTTATGAGTTGAGATAAGGAATTGGGAGAAAAACACTTCTCAACTTAAGTTGAAAAGTGAAATTTATTACTACCAGAGTTAGAAGGAGGATATGAGAACTAAAACTAAACCTTTAAAAGACACCATTCTTTTTCTCTCCTCGCTCCTCCCTCCCTCCCACTAACAGTGTGAGGGGGGACAGGGTGTGGGGGGTTTTAGGTCAGTCTATTTCTAGGATCTTCTTCTCTTGCTTANTGGAAGCAGGGGGCCCCTCTCTCTCTAACTGGGTCTTTCACTTGGACTGGAGTTTCTTTCGACATTCACTCGCTCAACGTGGTTACCTCCGCTACAAGCTGTGGGATTTTTATCTCAGTTTCTGTCTCTCACAGGGTTGTACTTTTTATGGTTTATTTGACATCTATGGTTGTTGCGGTTTCTGGCATCTCCCCACTCCAACGTTGGCACCTCACCCACGGACTGCGGGTGGATCTCTCTGCATCCCTCATGGACTGTAGGGGGGATACCCCACCTCACTATGGGCTCACCACGGCCTGCAGAGGAAATTTCAGCTCTAGCATCTGGAGCACCTCCTCCGCCTCCTTCTCCACTGACCTTGGTGCCTCCATGTTGTTTTCCCTCACATGTTCTCACATCCTCCTCCTTCTCTAACTAAAAGCAGCTGCATGCACATTTAGTTTTGATTTTTCCTTAAATATGTCATCACAGAGGCATAACCAACTTTTCTAATTGGTCCAGACATGGCCAGTGCCAAGTCCATCATCTTCAGAGCCATCTGAGATTGGCTCTGCTGGAAATAGTGAAGAATTTTAGAAGTTTCTCACAGGAGCCATCTTTATAGCCCCTTCCCCACTACTAAAACTGCAACACTTGTTAAGAAACTACAGAAGAACATGATAAGTGCAAAGATATCTTCTGTTTGTAAGATACACCAAGATACTTCTGCAGTTAGGTAGTCTGAGTACTGACAGAAGTATTCTAGAGCACAGTTATACTGAAACAGCTGGGAAAATGAAGTGCTTTAAAAATACACTGTACATTCAGACCGATGATATGCTTCAGTTTGTGAAAATCGCAGACATGGTATATAGTTTTGGACAAACAACCAAGATAAAGGGAATTGAGAGAAAAAATATAGCTGGAAATACTCAGTGGCATTGAAATTAGCATTTTAAATGTCTATAAATTTATACTAAATTTCTGCAAGGCAATGAAACTCAGATCAGTAGAGGACAGCTAGGATTTGAGTGAGAAACAGTTGAGATATATGGCTGTATGCTATACTGCTGGGAATATTCCTGTGATTCAGAGAAGGAAGTAACGAGCTGACCTTTTTTTGCTAACTGAAAATAAGGGAGAAACAGGAGTTTTGATTTGTGTTTGTTTCAGTGAGTTGCAAATCATGCTTGTGCTCCACTGCCCCAAGTAGAAGTACTGATTTGACTTTCTCACACATGGTTTTGTCCTGGATTTCAGTACAGTCTGTTCAGAAGTGACATGTGCTGTATGAATTTCTCGCTGCCTCTCAGGGCCCTGACACATCAGACTCTCTTGTGATAATAAGATTCTCTCTGAGATTTCTGCTTTGCCATGTTACCCACAAAGGCCTTGAAAACAAGTCACTAGCTTTTGTGTGTGGTATAGTAGGATGTCATGCAAACTACGTCTGGATGAGACTCACTGTGCTGAGCCACACTGACAGCCTTGCAAGGCTGTCACACTTTTCTCACAGGGTTACTTCATTAGTTAGCGGTCCTAGAATCCCACATGTCCCTATTTCCTGATTTAAATCACAGCTTCAGTTATTAGTGAAGTATTTCAAGGATCTTTTTTGTTTGGGAGACCTCTATGAAAACAGATTAAAGTGACACTCATTCTCTTGTCTTCTGCTTCCATATCAGCTGCTTGTGTGGTCAGAATTCTCTTTTGTGAGTCTCTGTTCAAAGTTTTTTAGGAGACTCTCCATATGTTTTTATGTGGCACATTCTGTCTTCATTCACAGCTAGGTCATTCAGTTTTCAAATTATTTGTGCAAAGTTAATTACTAAGTAAAGCTAGTCTAGAAATCATTCATCAGGATACACACGTCATCCATTCAAAACACGCTCAGTTCAAGAAATCCAGGAGGAGAACCACTCCAGGTAATAGTCCCTAATATGTCTGGCCTATGGCATGGATGGCTGAGGACCCAAGATCAAAACAGTTTTCTGTGAAAAAGAGATCAGAACCCTTCTGGGAGGACAGATGGACTTGTGGTTATGGTCTCCATGAGGAATCAGAAACTATGTGCTGTGTTATTATACAGGGCATGCCTCAACTTCTTGAGATGGGGAAAATGACACTTTCCAAACTGTTCAAACTATAGCTTGTAGGTGACAAGAATAAATTACTTGTGGATATTTTCAACTATGATCATAGAGCCATAGAATGCCGGTCCATGACTTACTATATGCAGACTGTTCTCTCTAGAGAGTAGGCGAGGGGATCTGCCCATTATCTATATGGAGAGTCCAGCCCATTGGCATGGCTTAGAATAAGGTTCTCAGCCTTTATTTTTAACCATTAGGATTTGCAGCCATCTAACTATTTTCTTTTGAGGGTCCAATAATCTTGATTAATGTCTTCCCATAACATGCAGCTCCAGGCTAAATTCTTCCTTACAGTGTGTATCACAAAGGAAAATAGCACAGAAGATTTCTCAGTCTAATTAGACTTTCACTGTCAGTAAGACAAATAAAATTGTCTCACCCTTGGTCTTGCCTAGGTACTTTCTTTTACACTCATAGATAATAATTTGGTAGGGAAAGAAATTGGCCTTTAATTTGGTTTTTACTTCTTATAAGTCACTAGTGACATTTTCATCCCAAGACTGCAAAGCTCTAATCAAAAAAGAGCTTTTGATGAGTCTCTGCTTTAAAGACTGACTTCACTGGCTCACTGGCACAACTGAGAATTACGCAGTCTGGTTCTTATCCCTTCTTGTCTGCTTCTTCCTCCATTATTTTTTCTTAAAAAGACCAAAGCTCCAAACTTTACCATGCTTCAGAGAGGAATCCCTTTTCCTATACTACACTCCTGCATTGCTGCAGTGACAGTCACAAAATGGCATTTACTTATTCACAGCCACCTCTCTTCTGTGATGATTAAATGGTAACGTGCTTTGAGCAGAGAAAGAAAGCAGAGTTTGGAAGCGAGAATCCAAATGCTAAAAATTTTCATGCAGGCTATTGTTCATGTAGGTTACAGTTACTAATTCAATAATACCAAATGACCTCTAAAGACTTTACAAATATGTAGTATAGAAATAGATTTGGAGCACACTGAAATACAGAATCTTTTGTGGTTAATATGGCAAGTGGTGGTAGCTACCTAACCAGAAACATGTATATTATATGATAACGTTCTGTATGGGAAAGGTACAAAAATATTCTCCAAGTGATTATTAGATGTGCAAGTGGTGTGGTATGTTTAAATTATATTTATTGATGTATTGTTCAGGATGCTCAGATTACTTGTAACATTCGTATAATCTAAAAGAGAATCTTATATTTTCATGGTTTCATCCACTTTCTGCAGAGGACAGTTGTGCTGCACTTCTGAAAGTGCCATAGAGAACCAGTTTTCTGAAAGTGCCATAGGTGAGCCACAAGTACAGTACTCATTCAAAAGAAGAATATGATTTTGCTGTAATATTATTTTTCCAGCCTATGCTCCCTAGTGCTGACAAGTACTGATGATGAAAATAAACTCAGCCTTGTATTTCTGCTAAGCACAATTACAGTAATAAAAAACATTGTGCTTATAAAACAGTTCATGCATATGCTGGTGTATGCTGGGTGTATGCTGTCATTTGTGGACATTACCAGCGGTGATGTTGGAACATTTAACTTAGTAGCCGTTGTTGGCTCCAAATGGAAATGTCTGTCTCATGACTCTAGGGGAGGGATTTGATTGAATGTGTGTGGCAAACGAGAGCTCCAAGTTGGCATATAGCAGGATTTCTCAAAATATAGCTTACACTCATTCTTTGGATAACCTGTTTTTATATAGCAGCATTAGCAAGTAGTCACTTCAGCCACTCCTCTGTGTTCTGTTGGGACCCACATTGTCTTTTTATTTCTTCAGTCTAATAGTTTAGAGAAGGTCTGAGTTAGTGGATTCATTTCTGCAAGGGTTGAGATTACATTGCTTTTAACTTACAGATCTGAGCAGTGTTTGGGTCTTGCAGCAAAATCTCAACTGGTGTTTCTGACATATGTACCCAGTTCTACTCTTCTGTCAGTTTTGGAAATGAAGATTTGGCCCAGCATAAAAAGAGCAAGGGAAGGGAAAAGAGGGGGCTGGTCTAGCACTTTTCTAGAATTTCAGCAATTTTTTTTATTATTTTCTGATATTTTGTTTTGTCTTGACCAAGAACAATTGAAATTTTTCCTTGCTTTTAAGTGAACAAGCAGCACACTCTTTTCTTGAATAAAAGAATAGGAAGCTGTAATAACAGCTGCAGAAAGCTGATACCTGCCTTCTTCAGGCAGGCAGGCATATATTTCTCAGAAAGTAACATTAATAACATCAGTATGCATTTTTTTTTTCAGAGCACAGTATCCTTTTGTGTATTTAGACATGTCATTTGCCCTGCCAAAAAGGATTCTTGAAAGCCACGTGAAAGATTATTTTCAAAATCTGATTAACATAGTACTCAGGAACTAAAGCTATTCCAGTTGACCATAGATTTGATCCCAGGCCAAATGAAAGAATAGGACAAGTGTGTTGTTCTAGAATGATTGTGCAGCAACAAGATATGATGAAGAGATCCAACATTGCAAAAGAAAGTACTTAGAAATAAATGGAGTAGAATCAATGGTTATGGCTCAAATACAGTTGGAGGATTGGCTCATGTTTTGTTATAGCATATCTGTTCCACCTGCTATTTATATACTTCAGGGAAATGCCTAGAAGCTGCAGACATTACCAGAATTCTTCCTGAACATATAGTTCCATTTAATTTGTTTGGTTTTGGTTTTGTTTTTTACAGGGCTGGCTGAGAGGTGGGAATGTACCTCTTACCTTTCCTAGATCATTCATTTCAATGAATTGAAAGAAATTGGAAACACATCCATGCTGTTGTGACAGACCTGCTTTCTGAAACCATCTAATTAATGCCTTAGATTTTCTGCAGAATGATGGTGTTGTTAGCTAACAGAAACAGAAAGATTTCTGCTAGGTTTTTTTTCATCTGTGGGATGAGTTGTCACTGATTTGCAAGATATGTCTGTCATGGTACAGCTCATAAAAGTAGTGATTAGCAAGACAGGCTATGCAACCACCAATTCTTTATCTCCTCCCTTAGATGACATATGAGTAGGTGGGATGTTGTTCATTTGGATTGCAAAATTACTTCTGTTATATTCTGAGAGATAAGAATGTGTTTCCACAAGACTTCCAAGGAAAAATAAAGCCAAAGGGGTGAGAAACTGGATTTCAGTTCTCCTGGTATTGCACAGAATATAAATCCTTCCCTTTTTTCTTACAGTGTATTTTTGGAGGAAAAGTTGTTATTTGGTGTTTGGTACTTGTATTTGGTATTTGTATTTGCTTGGCTTTTCACTATTAAAATCACTAATAAAGGGATCCTCTTTCCTAATAATTACTTTTAAAGTTTTCAACTGGTGCTGTGTTGCCCATTTTACTGTGTCTTAGATTAGGTGTGCTAAGGAAATTAATATGTAGGTAAGGACAACTCCAGGGAATGACAGTAGTTTTTTGGGGGGCATGAATGAGAGAGTAGGAAATGTTGAAAATGCTCTAATGGCTAAATGTGTCAAAGTGGGTAGAGGAAGGATGAATGCTGAGGGGCAGATTGCAACTAAAATCCAGAGGATGAGATACATCTGCCCCACAGAGATACGGGAAAGAACCAGCATGATTTAAAGATGGAGAGTGACCTGGCCAGAGCTGGTAGGCTGGTGGTTATGGGAACTCTATTTTGCAGAGGCAAAGGTTTTAGGAAAAGATGAACTCATACCATAGGCTTAGTAACCACTCTTCTACTTTTAATCTTTGCTTGGTTCCACACTCCATGTTCCCTAAGGATAAAGTCTTTTATTTTTGCCAAGCTGGCTGGGACTCAGTTCAGTAGAAATGCTGGCAGTGAGATCTGAGCACCCATGGGTGCACCCATGGATTCTTCCATGGCAGTTCAAAGTCAGGCAGAGCTGGGATCACTTACTTGTACTAAGATCATTTAAAATGCACCTCTTCCTCTCGCTTGCAACAGTTTGTTTCCCATAACTCTTTCAAAGCAAGAAAACTCAGTCCAAAAAGAGTCGAGTAAGGACAAAAAACTACTATATGTTGTGTTCGTATAATATCCAAGCAATAGCCTCAGTGTCCAAGCCACAGAGATTTGCAGAAGTAGCTTGAATTTAACTTAGTCATAATATCTCTTTTTTCCTGAAAGATAACCTCCAATGCAAGCATAAGGACATGAATGATTTTAATCTGTGGTAACAATGGAGAACAAGTCCTGACTGACTCCAACAGCATAAATATATAAAATGACAGATTATCCTGTGGCCTCCCTCCCTCCTGCCTGAACACACATATTCTCAGTAGCACACAGCAAAATTCAAATTGAACTTTATCTTTTATCAGTTGTCCCAGTGATTAATGCTGCTCTTGCTGGGAGACTAATCAAATGAGGGGAAATATAGAGAAAGAAATATGTATTTCTTAGACTATTGTTATCAGTGTTATTATTGTTCCTTTAATATATTATCCCTTCTGTTAGAAGAACTTAATGCAGGAAGCGAAAGGTAAGAGCAAATTTGATGGTGAGAAGATAAATAGTGCAGGCCACAGCAAGTGGAACACAGCATCTTGCAGAGGGAGGCGAGCTGCCAAGTTACTTTGGGGTTGCAGTACTTTAGCTGGAAAGCTAAAAGGCTGTAGCGGGCTGGATACAGGTCCTGAGCCAGGAGCTACTCTTTTCTAATCCTTACTCTGTTCATTCAGTGACTGTCAAGAAACCTATCCCTAAATGGTTCTTTTCTTTCCCATATACTAAAATAAGGGTCCTTGGTCTATCTCACAACCAAGTTCACAGGCACTGTTCTGATAGTATGGGTAATACCATGTAAATTCCATCAGGTGGTGTATTCCCTTTCCCTCCTCCCTGGTTCTTGGCCTGGGTCTTTCACCATGGTATTAAGACTCTGAAGTTCCAGCTTGATTCTAAAGACGTGTACAGCAGAGAGCAGAAAAATGTACTCTATGCTATGGTAAAAACAGAAATGGATATTTTGAATACATATGACTTAGATTTAAGTAGGAAGCCTGTTTTATGACTAGGTAGGATTGGATTCCAATTGTCTTGTTTCCTCAGGATCTTAAGAAAAAAGACTTAAAGATATTAAGGTAATTAAGACGTCAGACTTTATTTTGTTTTCCCTTTGAACAGAAGAAGGTAGAAAAACATACCTGTAATAAAGGAATAGACTTGTTTGGGATCTTATCAATGCATACAATGCAAAATATCTTAAGGATGGCTGTCAGGAGGATGAGGCCAGACTTTTCAGTGCTGCCCATGACAGGGGAAGGGGCATTGGGCACAAACTGAAACACAGCAAATTCCATCTGAATAGCAGGAACTTCTTTACTGTGCAAGTGGCAGAGACTGAATAGGCTTCCCAGAGAGGTTGTGAGGTCTCTTTTTCTAGAGATACTCAAAAAACACCTGAATGTGATCCTGTATGTCTCCTCTAGGTAAATCTGCTTTAGAAGGAGGGCTGAAGGAGATGACCTCCAGAGGTCCCTTCCAACCCCAGCCATTCTGTGATCTGTGATACCTATGCTTTAGAAACATTTTTGGTGGGGTCAGTATTCCTGAAGACTCTATTTTATTACTCTTTGCTATGGATATATTAGCATAATGCCCTCAGAGTAGGCTCAAGACTTGCAAATATATTTAGGGCCCAAATCTTATGCATCATTGTCTTAGCTCCCAATTGATTACGTTTAGGCAGCAGTTAATCCTCTTGTTCTCTGCTAGAGCAATGCCATTTGTATTAAAACTTGTATGAGCACTTGGGTCTCTAGTGCCCAGATTTGTAGATTAGTTTTATTGTTATAAATGTACCCTCATTAGAGATCTTCATAGAAAAACAAGATAAAACTGATTCTGCACTCCTCACACATGCCACTCTTCCACTCACGTTTATCCCATCTATGTTTACATGTACTACTTAAGTAGTATATAGTTGTCTCAAATGCCTAATGCATTGCCAGTTACTCTGCCACCCTTCAGACTTGCATAATTTATTTTTGTTCTTAAGCTTGTGAGCAATGGGTGTTCAGGTGACTACTGCTGTGACTTGCTTGTGTTGTCTTGAGATTTAGCAATTAGTGAGAATGAAATTTGAAATGTAGATATGGTAGGCAGGTCAGAATATACAACCTGTTTCTCTGGAGTCCCTGAAGGTATCCAGCCTTTACAGCACTAGGGGAGGATCTGTGCAGCAGAGCTTATGGGCTTCCTTCAGAGCCAGGAGGGCAGCTGGTCTTGCTCTGTAATGGAGCTGTGTGTGGGTGCTAGGAACCAGCAGGAATTCCAGCTGCTAGACATAAATAAGAATGCCAAAGTGGAAAGGAAAGATAGATGAGAGGAAGAAGGAGAGTTGTTTGTTGTGTCTATGCCTCAGAAAGAACGACTGCAGTGGGAGCCTCTCATGTAGAGGACTTCTTCCACCCCCACATCTGACTCATTCTGAGGTATTGTTGCTTGCCTGAAGATGAATAATTCTTTGGTGCTCAGATGGCTGATTACATACTGTCCTGTTTATGGATTCAAGCGCAGCAGAGAAATTTCTGCTTGCTTGGCTGTAACATTTGTTGCCCTGGCAAGAAGCAAGAACCACTTACAATCTGCTGTGAAAAGGCTTAGTGTCTCTCTGGATGCCTCTCAGATAATTCCAATGCTTGCAAGTTATTCATTTTGTCCTTTCTTAACTGAAGCCATGGGAATGGTGTTCGCATCTGCTCCATGTGATCCCTGGAGGAAAAGAAGGAAGGAAGTTGGCATGAACTGGACAGGAGGGTGAGAGCCTGGAAATGGATTGTTAAGGAACAGGATCTGCAATATTCACTTTGGCCTTAGGAAATGCTGTATCAACAGGAGTGAGTTGTTAGTCCTGCAGTCTTTGACTTGCTCTGACGGTTTGTTACACAGTTCAAGATGGGTCTCTGGTTCAGATTCTGAGTCTGAATTGCCCTCTCCCCAGGGCCAGGTTTCCTTTGGTGTGGCTTGGGAAGATCTGTTGCTGCAACTCCTGGCAGGCACTTGTGCTCTCCTGCTTACTGTTGTAGTGACGGACATGATGTATCAAAGGCAACCACAGAAACAGACAGGCATCAGGGCTTCTACTGTGAGCGGAGAAATAGAGTGAAAGGATGACAATGTCATCACCTGTCCCCAAGAGAGCTGCAGATTGAGCAAGGCAGAGAGTGTAAATAACAGTTTAGAACACCAAGGATTGTTCTAGAAGCTGAGAGAGGGAATGGCACAGGCTGGCTGTCCCTCTGCTTCTGTCAGGTTTGGTCACTTGGAACTTACTGACTATTTCTCTTCTATTCAAACCTGATTTCATGACAGCTGTAGCTGAAGGTCAGGAGAATTTGGAGATTTCATTTTTTGATACTTCTTTTCTTGTTGTTAGCTGTTCTTCCCTTGCTCTTTTTGTCCTTCTAAAGCTGAGAGGCAGCTTCTGTGGTGGCAATGAAAGGTGACAATAGTTAGGCAGTGTTGTGCCCCATTTCTCCCACTAGGACATTACAGAGAATATAAGAGGAGTGATTACTATTATCCATGAGTAGAGCTAAGCTCCATCTGGCAAGTTACATTTGCAGTACCTGTCGTGTATATTGCCTTGGCATCTGAATGCTTTGCAGCTCTAGAGCCATCCACCTGCAGTGGTCCATAAATTCAGACTAAGGATGTGGGGAGAAATAATGATTATTAATTCAAAACACCCATGTACTTTACCTAGAATTCAGAAATCCACTTGTTAATTAGATCTCTTTGAGACAGAAATTCTCATCTTTTATTAGTATATTTTATTTCTATGACTGATACCTTTTACTGTAGAACTATATGGATCTTAGACTAGGATTAAATCATAACTTCATCCTGTTTCAAGTCAGGGCATTATTCAGCTGTCTTGTACAAATTTATTCATAGAAGGCAAAGACTTTAGAAGAAAATCACTCCAGACCCCTGTCATTTCTCTTCCCTTTCGATATCCAGGAAGACCCTTTAAAAGAAGAAAAAATAGTATCTTCTGGAAGACAGGAAGGTTTGTTTTTACTTTGCAGAAGTAAAACTGAATTAGTAACTTGTTTGGGGGGGGGCAGGCAATTCTTATCATTCATGGATTAATTTTTCACTTTTACTTGCATGAAGGTGTGGGGTCTGGAAAATAACATTTTTTGACTTGTTTGAGTTGTGCAGATAAAAACTATGATAAAAACCATAATATGAATTATGGCCTCAAAATGGTCAAAGATGTCAGTGAACAGGAGTGGCCGTACTCTCTGTTACTGGAAACAAATTTTCTTTATTGGAAATCTTCATGTAAGAAAATCTTGTGGCCAGTTCTAAAACCTATAGAATAATAGAAGGGAGGGTGTGTTTGTGAACATTGGTTTGCTGTCTGAAAATGCAAAGCAGCATTTTAACAGAAATTTCACATCACTGAAGAGTGTGATCATAAGCACTTGTTACTGGAAATTGTACATATGTCCTGAAGGAGGTCTGGAGAAGTGTGGACTATCCTATAAGTCTGGTGTGGTGTCTGTAGTGGGACTGAATTTTTTCTGATCACTGCTTGCAGTCATTGTTCATTTAACCAGATTATCTTGTTCCAGGTGCCATTTCTGCTCTATTTTAATGTATCCGGCATGATTTTCCTTTGCACAGAACAGTGAAATTTGGGCTGTAGCCCACATGGCAGCATCAGGAAGCTAATTTTAACTTGATTGACCTTGTTTGGCATCAGACTGTATGCACAAGTTCAGCCATTCCTGGTTATAGACATAGAATTTGCTTTCCTACTTGTGTGTAATTTGGGAAAACTCATAATTCAGTTGATGCCTTTGACGTAGTACCAGGTAGAGGGAATTCTCTTAAGCAAACCCTTCAGCCAAATCTTACTGGGTAAGGCTGTGATTCTTTTTTCTGTAGCAAGGGAAACAGGTGGGTTTCAAACCTGCTTGCCCAAAGGCTTCAGTCTCTGGGACAGGCCTTGTGGCACCTGCTTGAGCACTGTGTATGCATGCTAACAGTAATGAAAACAGCTGTTAACAAAATTTCTTTATGAAGCACCTTACAAATTGCATCTAAGGATTGTTTGTTTTCATCACAGATACACAGTTAATTGTAGATTAGCAGCTAATTATTGTTTAATAATGCATAGCTAAGCCAGTAGTAGTCTTGAATGGCAATGAAGGATGCTTTCAACATGGTCATGAAGCAAGAAGCAAAACAAACCAAAGCAGGATAAAATTAACCAAGTTGTCATTACATCAGGACACCCCTAAAACTGATATTTAAGAAAAGGTTTTTGAACAGTCAAATGATCTCAGTATGACCATTACCTCAACAATGACCTCTTCTGACATGCAAAATTACGTGCACAGATTAATGAGAATCCTCCCCATCTGCATTTCATGGCTGTACTTTGTGTATTGTGTTAACATGTGCAAGCTCTTCTTATCTATAGAGACAGGAGGTGGCTTTGATTTTTTTCTTATTATTTTTCTGTCAAGGAACAACAGATATGTCTGAACAACAGAGAAGCACTGTCCAAACTAAGTCTAGATTAAGTCAGTTTATGCCGCAATGCCTCCAGTCGGGGCACTGGGCGACCACTTGCGGTTCCAGGGGCTGACAGGCTGCTTCAGAAGCTTGGGAGGGCTGGCGAAGGTCCAGCAGGGTTCACCCAACCCACCGATGATACAGGTGCGCCGAGGAAGGAGAGACAAATGGAGGGGCTTTCCCAGATGGTTTATTTAGGCACCAGTATCGTGCCAGGGAAGCACTGGCACGGTGTGTTACAGTTACATAAATACCAACACGAGGGGACGGGGGAGGGTACAAACATCTTAAGAGGTAGGAGTGAGGGTTTTGGATTTGGTGGGCTTTGTATAGGGTTGCGAAATAAGAGCCCTCTAGAGGGAGAAACTAGATACTGGGGTGGGGGGAGGGGGCAGCAGTGCCTGGCCATGAGGTAAACCGAAACCTGGCCATTATCACACCACAACAAGTTTAGGCAGTGTTAAATATTCACCATATTAACTTGTCACATTGCTTATTGAAAAGCAGGGAATATTATCTCTGATTAACTGGTTCACAGATGACCTGACTTCAACATGATTGATAGGATGTTATACTGCAACTGTCCTCAGAGGTAGCTGGGGTTCAAATAGGTGCAAATGAATAGACAATGCAAGTGGCCAACTTCTGTGGCAGAATCAAAGCGACGAAAAAGATCCAATCTTTGAGACTTACAGATTCTCCTTACTGAATTTTTGCCATTTAGTAGGTCATCGTTCACATGTCTCTGATCATTCCTTTAATCTGCCTCCTGGCAGAGCTGGCAGATCACGACATGCGCTTGTGCTTGAGCTGCTGCAGGTCACAGCCTATGCTGCAGTGCCAGCCCCTTTAGATGAGCAGGTTATACTGCATGCTGGTTCCTCAAATGGAGCTGGGGAGCAATGGACACATGGGTCTTGTTCATTGCCCTTGCTGCAGGGACAGTAACCTCTGGTGGGGATGTTAATGTCTTCAGCCACTGCCACAACAGTAAAACAGGATGTCAGTCAGAAGGTTTTGTTCTAAACAAGGCTATTTCTTAATATGGCAAAGCTTTTCAATGCCCTTGCAAAGTGTTAAGTTTCTCTGCAGGTTGTTACATTCTGTAGTGCCAAATGAAGACACAGATCCAAACCTTTTATAGGAATACAGTACTTGCTTCAGAAAAATATCCTTTTTCCTCTAGGTGTATTCACCTAATAATTTATTTCTTGGACTGCTCTTCCTTTTGTGGCAGTTCTGCCACTTTGAAATCCTTCTTGAATCAGTGAAAGATTTTCATTAATTGTCAAGAGTTTGCATTAAACTTGTCTTTGGCTTTGACCTCTTATTCTGATATCTCACACCCTTTATTGGCATCTCATGAGAACAGTTTATTCATTGCTCCTTCTGTACCAAATCAACATCTTACGGTTTCTGAGGAATTTCTTCCTCTTTAAAATAGAAGAGCCAAATGAAACTAGTTATTTGTCCAGGAATGTAATGGTTTCTTATTAAAACACACTTTGAATGGCACACCTGCACCCTCCTCTCACTAAGGCGGAAATGCTTGGTGTGTTGTTTAAGGCTTCTGTAAAAATGATGAGCTCCCATGTACTTTCCAGGCTTTACTGTGTCATCTGTTTCTGTAGACCTGGAAAACAAATCAAACCATTCATGTCAAACTCTGGATTTTTTTCTTCTAAATTAAAAAAGTCTTTCTGAGATGTGGAGCATTTCTAAATTACCTCTGCTGTGCTTTCTGAAGCTGCTCTGCTGTGGAGTGTTTATGCGCTCTCAGTGGCAGCTGTCTCCCCCACAAAGAATTCACAGTGAATTTGTTAGACTGCCAGGGCTCAGACTTAACCCTTTCTGTCTCAACTTCCATGTTCTGATTTTGGTATTTGGTTTTTCTCTCCACTATCTTGCCATTACATCACACCACACCATCTTTCTCCTTCTTCATGCAGTTAACTTTCCGTAAGTGTGTAATGGAAAGTTCTGCTTCTTCAGTGCTTCCACCTTTTGTTTATTTTAATGCCAACTGAATACAAACCTAATACACTGATATAAACTCCCTCAGATGAAACGGCTTTTATGAGTCCCAAAAATGTTAGGGGCTCTGTCACATCTCTGCCCGCTTTGAACAGGGTGCACCCTTCCGTTTTCAGCAAATTTGCAAAGTGCAAAGAGGATGAAGCTCTTTCCTGGGACAATGGGAGGCACCTGCCTTGCAGGGCTTGGTCTTAATTTGATCAATGGGTTTAACACACAGTATCTGAGCCCATGAAACAGCCAGGAGGTTTCTGAGGACATTGTTGCCTTCCCAGTGCACCTGCTCATGGATTTTGTATATGTGTGCTGTATTTCTTTTGGATTCTGTCCCTAGGTGTGGATTCCCAGAGAACGAGAAGTAACTGCCTTAAACTACTATCATGGCTAAGGCTCCTGCAAGCACTGTTTATGAAAATACTTAATCCTCCCAGGATGTTTATTACTCAATTAGCCACGATAATACAGCAGTACATTTCAGGAAATATAAAATACTGGCATTTATTTGTTTAGAATCAGTTGCTTTTTTATTTGCCTAGCCTTGGTTTTGTGTTACAAAGCTACACAAGTGGAACTCTGGTCAATTATACCTGTTGTTTGCTGATTTCTGTAATGCAGTCCATGAGAACTGGCAGCCTAAAATTCAGCGTATACGAGAGAAGCAGGTTAAGACAGCCTTCATTAATCTCTGTGCTTCTGTCTAGAATGCTCTCACTCACCTGGTAACAGATAAGTTCAAAGCTGAGTCATATGTGACTTCATAGCAGTGTAATCACAGCAGTGACTATAGGGTGGTGAAAACCTCTAGCTAGGTATAGCTAGCTATAAACTGAAATAAGATGACTCTCTTCTTTCAAGTCAGAATTAAACAAAACATAAATTGTCCAATAACTACACAAGAGAAATAATGAAAATGAATGATGAAACAAACTTCCAAACTAGTTGTTACTTTATACTAGCCTGCTACTTTTTCTTTTTATGCTTTCTCCTTTGACGAGCAATGACAAACTCAAGATCCAGCTTATAAATGTCCTTTGCCACCTCGTGATGATCTAAGAATTACAGGATATGGGTTACTCAGTGCAGCCCAAAGCTGTTTCTTTTCTGTTGGTAAAGCACAACTTCATTTCACTCTTGAAATAAAGTCAGACCATAATTTCTTTTATTACTGCAGAAATGTTTAACTATGATAATCTGGGATTATGGGAATTGTTATTTCCTTCACTGCCTGACACTTGCTAGTGAGGACTTCCTTTCTGTTCAGGGGAATGGCTCTTTATGCAGGCAGGCTGTGGTCTGACATTTGCAGTTTGAGTGGGTAACCCGAAATTTGTTGTGGATTGTTGATACTCAGTGGGTGTGTTTGGGTTTTTTGTTTGGTTTGTTTTTTCTTTTCAAGAGGACAGGGACTTTTCTGGAGGATAATTGTATTTGAACTGACACAAAGAGATGTTGAAATTTCCTTGAAGTCTCTAAACTTCCTTTTGTTATCACCAGTCTTCTCAGTGATCCTGAACCACTGAGTTCTGTAGTTCACTGAGCAATTTTTGCAGTGGAGAAATTTTTGTTTGACATTGTACTGATTTAATTCTTACCAGTAAATAAATAACTTGTGCAGTGTCCTTCTCTAGCACAGTCCAGTAGATAGGACACCAGAATCAACTGTTTAGACATGAACTATATAGTTACAGGATTCCATTGTAGAAAAACCTTAATGAGTCAGTGGGTCATATCCCCTAACTATTACAGACACCATTTTCTCAGTTCTCTTCAATAATTTTTGTTTCCAGACTTTGCCTAACATTTCAGCATGATATTGCCCCAGGTACTTAAGCCCCTGTGTGCCCAGGTTCCTTCTTTATGTGGTGTGGCGTTAGTACTTCCTTTTTCTTTTTCTTCTTTTGTAAAGTGTTTTCACACGTATAGCTGAAAAATACTAATTAATTGCTTATATTAGTACTGTCATATTATATCTAAGAGGTCTTTCCTGCCAGAGCTTAAAGGAACCTGCAGTCAGCTGACACGTCATCCTGGAGAACAATGCAGAATGCTCGCAATAACAACAAATTCCTTTATTTGGGATGATTTTATTTTTTTTTTATTTAATGCATCAATAACACACAGGCAGAGTCAGGAATAATGAGCTGCTTTTCAGACCCTGTAGAAATTAATATTGCCCTTGACAGGACTCTGCTTATTTCCAAATTGAAAATACACTTGTCCTGGCTCACAAGCATGGTCTTGTGGTAAAATGGGTGCTGTCTGCCCTCAGCCTGGAGCTGCAGACATAAATGAAAATGCTCGTACAGCCCAGCACTTGTCACTGCTGGGCTTGAAGATAACCACAGCTGATGATGAGCTGTACACGCCGTGTTCCTATTCTGAGTCATGCAAAAATAATTTCCATTTTCTTCTCTGAGTGCTGTCTTCTTGTCCTGCCCAGCACTGTTCTTCTGGAACCTTACACAAGTCAGCACAAACTTGTTAGCATTTCTAGGACAAGCATCCACTTCTGGCTACAGAGAAGCAGGGGACACCATAGGTCTTTGAGAGCAACTGGGTACATGTCCAACAAATGGGTATTGCCTGGCAGAATTATTCTGGTGCAGGGAACTCATACAGGTCTTCTCTCTACATGGCTGGAGATGCCGAAAGAACATTGATCAGAAATTTCACTGACCACTCTCAGACTTTTTTTTGTTCTCACTGGAAAACCATTTGTGTTTCTCCATCCTGCAGTGTCACAGTCACTTCTTTGTGTCATCACATTTGTGTACCTTTAATTAAAATGAGTGTTTTAAAAAGAAGAAAGGGTGGCCTGAGCTTTAGGTCAGAGATAAGAATGATAGATCAAGATTCTGAGCTGTTAATGCTGTCAAGCAAAATGTGATATCAGTCTCCTCTAGGCCCATTTTTACATGCAGGCATAGCCTGCCTGCATGTTGCAGACCTTACACTTACTCTTTTTAATACATTACTAGAGCTGTATTGCAAGTAAATATATCACATAATTCTAACAGTGGTACAAGAGTAAGCCTGTGTCCAGCTGATCCTTTGTCTTTTTGTTCCTGGTACACACTTGTACTATTAAGACGTTTCTTTGAGCTATGTAAAACTATAATTGCAGATACCAGTACTGTGCCATCTTGACATCATGTGGTATCTGATGGTTACCAACAGCTCCCAAACGCTGATAGTAACTCTTTGAACTGTCAAAACTGAATATAAATGTTGGACTGGTATTTGAGTGGGTGTTGAAAAATGAAGTGAGGTGTATAACTAAATAATATCAGCTTGAATTAAAAGATCTCATTCGAACTTTTAATGGGAATGGGGAGAATTTTCAGTCAATGTCATTTCTTAACTTCAGCATTTCATTCTTGTATAACAATGACTTTCTGACACTTTATAGTTAGTTCTAGTTACCTCTTATCAGCCTTTGCCTGCTCTTATGTCTGATATCTGCACCATACAGGAAAAGGATTATTGCTCTTAAATTAATTCTTGCAGTACTTTTTAATGCATGGGTAATTGTTTGTATCTTAGCTTCTGTAAAAACTTTCCTCTGTGGGCCCTTCATTTTAGTTAGAGGCTGAAATAAAACTCTCCTTTAACAATTCAGACCTAAAACTTTCAATTAGTTTTGTCACCCCCTAAAAGCACTGCTCTCAAGACAGTTTTACTTCTTGGTTTTCTAATTTTTGCTCTATATACAAGAAACTCTGAGGCTGGAATGTCATCTTTCTCCTCTCTATCAAGATGTGTGTCTCAGAAACAGACTGTCCCCAGCTGGAAGGACCTTAAAGGTGATTCAGACTTTGAGCATCACAGCAACTTCTAATACTTCCTTGGCTATTATTAGATGACAAATTTCTGCATTACTGGCATGTGTAAGCATCAGTGATACTGTGCTCACTGAGATGGAAGGAATATTTTAAAAGAAAAGATGATTAATTTTGCTAGTATATAGGTTTTTCAATTTAACCTCTTGAAGGCTTCAACTGTTTTTGTAAAACATAAGTGAATAAGAAAGAGGTCATATTTACTGTCTCTAGATTTCCAGAATACATCTAGTGTAAATCACTAGTGGTTCAGAGTCAATATAATTTATAAGAGTTCTGTGGCTTATATGAAATGAGTGGGTAGGTATTATATTATGCCATAATTTATAGCTGATTTAGTACACTTGGCTTTCTGAAGCCTTTGGTAAACTTACCACTAGTTCAGGTTTTAGCAATGGTGGAGCACATTTGCAGGAGCAAGTAGTAGTACTGACCTATAGTTTGGTAGAATTGATCCCTCATTTGTCCAGTGTGGCACTGTAGAACCCCCAGCTGAAGAGAAGATTGATATCTGCTGTTTCCTTCTTCAGCTCATGTAAGGGGCTTCAGTTCCCATCTCCATTTTTGAGTCACTTTTTTATAGGCGGAACTTGTAACCCTTTCCGTAGCAAGCATTTCTTAAGTCAGGATATTTGAAGCATCTTCAGGTACCATCTTCTCTTCAGTGGGTGCTTCCCTCAGGAAGAGACTCAGCAACACAGCTGCAGAAGCTGAAGGCTGGCTGGCACAAATGTTACTAGGAATTTCAGGGTTATAGTCTCAAGACAGAAAATTCAGCCCACATGCCAATGCAGCTAATAAAATATAGGAGGAACATAAAAGCTGGTCCTTCATAAAATCTGCTATGTCAGCCAGGATGCCATTTTCCACTAGACTTAACATCTGAGCCACTGCTGCAGAAGATTTAATAGTCTTAATTGGAGTGAATTGGAAAACTCCAGTATCCTGAACTTTCCTTATTAACTAGATGAACCATTCTTTTCAAGAAAAGTTACAAGCCTGGAAATTCAAGTGGAAATGCAGCTGAAAGTAGATCACCTGGGAAGCTGCTGGTTACCTAACTCTTAGGCTTTTTTATACTGTTGCTGGTGTGAATATCCCAGAGCACATCTGAAATACCCTGGCAAAGGAGTAACTCTCCAGAGAACACTCCTCCTGCATGGATAAGCACGTTCCTCAGTGAAGTGGCTCTGCACAACCCCTTGCTGCCTTCTCCTGCCTTTGGAGGATGTTTGCCACCAGACCAACCCAAAGGCAAAGATGATCCAGTAGCAATGTAGTGAAGGTTGAAAAAACTTATTTGATGGTGCTGTGCCACTGCTTATTGCCTGGCATTTTCAGCCAATGGATAATGTCCTAGTGCTGTGCTGCACTAGGACATCAAGAAATGCTTGCATTAGCCTAGGAATGACATAAATATATGGAAGCACTGCCACAGCAACTTGTTTGTTTCAGGTCAAGGCATTGCAATAAAAACACTGGCTTCCTTGACCTTTGAAGCTAATAAATTGTATTGCAATCAGTTACACTCTTTTTCTTTCACACACTTTCCTCCCTTTAGTTTATGCACTTCAATGGTAATGCAAATTCTGTTTATTGATAACAGAGGATAAAAAAGTTTTCCATAGAAAATGTAATTTTCTTTTTTAAACAGATGGATATATTATTAAAGAGAGATTTTTATATGGTCTTCAATTTAATGGCTAATGAATTGAATATTACTGAAATGCACTGCACTTTGGATATTGATCCTGTATTTTTAGACAAATTATATGAATATCATAAACAGGAGCAGGGTGATCTATTTTATTATTTTTAGTTTATTGAAGAGTATCATGACCAACCCAGTCCTTAAAAGCTGTACCAAAATGGCACAGATCTCTTAACTTATTGTTTGTAATAGACTAAGTTTTTTGTAAAAATGCTTTCTGTAGCTTCCCAGTATATTCCACTAGCAATCCCACTTCTGGACATTAATGTATTCTATTATTGAGGGCATAATTTCTGTCGTTTTCTGAAAGATCCCAATATCTAAGGGGTAGAGCTGTAACCTGAGAAGCTTCCTAACATGAGAAGAAAAGTTAAAGCCTTCAAATCTGAAATCACTAGCTGAAATCATGTGCTCAGAGATACAATCAAAAGCTTGATCACTGAAATATTCTCACTGCTCTTTCTTATATGTGAACACATTGAGAATGTGACCAGGGTGGGCATTGGACTGTTCCCCTTAAATGGCACCTTTATGCTGAGGCCAGAGATGTATGACTTTAGGGGAAACAAGTACTATTAATGAAGGGTATTATTCCCACAGAATGGGATTATGACCTACTGATAGAAAGATATTTGCAATGGCAAATCTTTGGCCTTCGTCACTGTTGAAATTCACTGTTGCCAGGCTTTTTTAAAATAAAGGTTCTCTAAAGTCTCAAAAGGGTTGGGTTTGCTTTAAAGAATATTTGCAGTTCCAGATTCGTGCTTTTGAAAGCTGAGTTGAAGAAAGTGTGCTGTCAACTCTGCAACTTATACAGGTTGTTCATGTGTTTCTTCTGTGCAGCTATCAGTGTGGTCATACACAGGAGAGTCAAGATAACCATTTTCCATCAAATGGCCATCCTACTGTTTTTTGTAACATTGCCAGTCAGAAGCCTATGGAGTATGGCTTCTGCTGCAGTGCAGAATGATTAATCACTGGCTAGGAAGGAAGAGCTGCTTACCCCCCTATTCCTTGTAGAGATATCAGAGCTTTGACATGTAGGTTGATGCCCACACACCAGGCACTCCCAAACTCTCTTACACTGGGGGATACTCAGTAATGTTCCAGGAGTGGAAAGCCGTGCTTAATTTGCATATGCATTCACATATTTTAGCCATAATGTATTCCTGAAGCACTGCTGCTTTGTGCTCTGCTCTTCTATAAGAAACAACCAGCTATGAAATCAACACCATCTATACCCGACTGCTGTGAAGACAAGTTGAAGTGTGATCCTGTATCTGCAGTGAATCATAACTCTACATAGGGACTCTGCTCATCCCAGCTTCCTGACCTCTTTGCTCACTCTTTCTTGTGAATGATGCAGAACTGCAAGAGGAAAAAGTACTTCCCGTCTCTCTCACCTCTTCTAATAGCTAGTAGTCACTTTGTCTCCTTGAAATTTCTCTTCCCTTCCTGCCTATCTCTAGCCTATCTCTTACCCAAGATCACTGTTTCTATGAGAGAAGAACCCAGGAGAAAGCTTATGATCTTCCTCTCTGCCAAAGGAAAATATGCTTTCCAGGTAAATAGGTTAGGCTGATGCAGTGAGAGAAAGCCATTGCCTTTAAAATACTGCTGTAAGGTGCTCGGATATTGCAATAGTGTGGTACAAAAGTTTTCTCACAGAGAACAGATTTACTGCCCTCTTCCTGTGCATAAGAGTGACTATCACCAGAGCGATAATGTAGGTTCATGTGGTTGCTGCTAGATATGAATACAGGATGCTCATTCTGAATGATTATCTGATCTGCTACAGTGCAGGACTGGATAGGAAATGAGAAAAGCTACTGTTCTCTCCAGGCACGTGAAGGGGCAGGGTATTGTAGCTAGGAGGACTGACTGATGCTCTGATCTGCTTTGGCAAAGGCTGTGCTGCCTATAGATTTTTCTGAACTCCTTACTAGAAAATTGGAGCAGGTGACTTAAGGTGACAGGAATGTCAGTTATCAACTGGAGTCTTTCAAAAAGGCAAGCAATTTTCTTGCTCTTTTCTGTATAGTGACTTCTACGTTGTGTCCTGTCACAGCTTCCATTTGTATTTGATGGCTTAGCCTTTTCCTTTAAATACAGAAATCCAAGAGCAGAGGACTAGTGTTCCTGTGTCATGTATGTCCCCAATTGCCACTAAGTATTGAAGTCTGCCTTGGACTGAGGCCAGAATAGATGCCTTCAAGCTGGACAGCTTTGAAGCACATGGAAACTAGATAAGTCATGTATGAAAATCAAAGTGTATCAGTTCTGTAGTCAACAAAGAAAGAAGCAACCAAGATTAGGAATGCAAGCTCTCCAGAAAATAGAAGGTCAGACTTGGCTTTCTAACTATGGTACACAGTAATCAAAAGATTTTTAGCCAACACATACAATTTCTACTCTTTTTCCCCTAAAGACTCCTTAAGAAGTGTTCATTATTCCTTGAAAGGTAAAGTTTAAAACACTTAGTTGTCTCATGCATGTTTTGAAATTGAACCTGTTTGGAATATACTTTTACAGAGTAAAGGGAAACTGGAATCATATGCTTCTATTTGTCTTCACAGCTAAGCAAACTGTTTTGCACATGCACATATGGAAATATAAAAAATATATAATATGAATCCATATATATCCATGCATATTTGTATATACATTTATGTAGGTTATCCTAGCACAGAGCTGGAAATCAGAACAACCTGAACCCGTTTTCAGATCAGCTGTTGCCTTGCTTTGTGATGTTGAATTCAACACTTGAACTCTAACTTTCTGGTTGTAAAGTGTGAAGATGTATCTCTCCCAGGATAATGCTCCATTAAGTTAATGGTCATAAAATACCTAGACACTGGTTTAAAATTAAGTGCACAGAGAAATGCAGGGTAGTGTGATGTCAAGAAGGTGACATAGGACCTGGGACTGCCCAGGAACTTCAGAGGAGAATGTCTTGTAGGATAATCTTAGACTGAAACCGTTTGTTTCACTGTGGTATGTTGTAAAATGCCTTCAGTAAGAGTGCACTAGAAGCAGTGATTGTTCTGCTCAAAAAGTCAGGCAAAAAGCAGACAAATAGGCTGAAAGGATATGTGGTGAGCATCTGCTGAGATCTTTCCATGTATTTGTTGGGAACTATTTCAGCTGTTCTGACAGCCTGCCTGAAAGGATCAAAACAACCTGTATTACGCAGGCATCGGCAACGGTAGCAGAGAACAATGATCTTGGGCCCTTAAGTTATCTGAGGCTGTGTTCTAGGAAGCAAGCTTTTCCTCAGTTTCCTTGGTAACAAACCATTTTAACCAGGGCTTCTACCATGATTCACTTGTGATGTGCTTTTGAGGTAGGTAATGTACTCTTCCCTCAGAGAAGGAAAGCAAGTGCAGAAAGCTCAAGTGTTTTGCCTAAGGCTGCACAGTGAATCAGTGCCATGCCAGAGGATGAATCCAGGGTATATGGCTTAATTCACACTTACTGTGACTAGGTGGTGCTCTCTCTGATGGATACAGTCATTTCAGTTCCTGCTCATGGCTTAAAATAGGGAGCCAAGAGGTATTTTAACTAGCATAGTACTACCTTGATTCCTCAGTGTCATGGCCTATTCCCGATTGCCCAAGGCCATTTCTGATACCTTCAGCATTTTCCTTGCAGCTGTTTTCTTTGTTTTTTTCTTTCAAGCAAGTATTGTAGATAATGAGGGCAAAAGGAAGCTCACAAAACCACCTGCTCAATCTAGACAGATGTTTGTGTGATCAGTTCTTTAAAAAAACTTTTAAAAATAAAGATTCTGCAACTTTCTTATAAAAACCTTTTTAATGTTTATTTATCTTTATCATTAGAAAATTTGTCTTATCTGAAACTTCCATTTCTTCAAATTAAGCTCATGATTCTTGTCATGTCCATCTTTCAAGTCACCTTATTTGCAGCACACTTATTACATATTTTAGTAATGCTGCCATGTTCAGGCCCAAGCTTCTAGGCTAAAGAACAGTTATTTCACATTTCTTCTGGTCTCTGTTTTCTAGAGTTCTGACTGTTCCTGTTGCTGTCCTTGATAGTCTCCAGCTGTTTGCCCTGTAACTTCACAGGCTTTGTAGCAGCCAAACACAGTGTTTAAGGGAGATATTTACCAATATTCAATTCACTGTACAGGACACAATACTAAACCTCTGGTTTGTATTTCTGCAATAAACTGTAGCTGTATTTTTACACTTTGGTTTATTGTTCCCTATTTGAACATCAGCATGAGTTTTTTCACTGCTGTGTATCCTGCTAGGTCCTCCTCTTCACAACTGCTGCCAGCCTGATCACTCCTCATTATGCAGTCAGGCAGGTTTATTCTAAACTACTGTAGAAATTGTGTTTATCTTTATTGGATTGAACCTCCTATATCTTAAATTTCAAAATCAATTTGAAGTAAATTCGCGTTTTCAGTTTTGTTGCAAATTCCCAGTTTGATTAAGATGATTTTATCAGCCCATTTTTTATTCTATCATCCAGGTCCTAAATAAATTAAATATTAATACCAAAAACAGGACAAACAGACTTAATACAACCTCCCATTTTCATTCAGAACTGCTGCTAATTATTCACAGAATATGTTTTTTCAGTTGGTTTTGTGCCACTGTGTAGCAGTATGTTTTGCTGTGGCATGTGAGACTCTGTTGAAGAGTTTTCAAGGTATAACATTCTGGTTCTACCCTCATCAACAATCCATGGATAAAACTGGCTGCTTTGACAGAGTTTGGTTTGGAAAAATCCAGTTCTTCTGTTATTCACCTCCCCATTGTTTTCCAGGCACTTTCCGTTTGAATATTCTTCCCCTCTTTTCCACCACTTGGATAGTGAAGCTGATAATGTCATAGAAAAGTTACAGGAAGGTTCTCAATCCTGGACTTCTCTCTCTAGTACCTGTCAAGTCACTGTCTTTAACACGTAAATTGTTTTGGAAGTCCTTAGGTAACTGTCTGCAGTAACCGGCTAATGATTTTTACAGGTGGAATATCAGAATAAGAATGTTCAATAAAGTGTCCCTGCATTGGTTTGATGACAATGAAGGAGTAAAGGGAGAAATTACACCTCCTAGAAAGCATTATAGAGTTGCTGAATAATTTCTTGGAAGCTGTTCTGTAGTAGAGGGAACGTGCCTCAAATAGGAATACAGATCAGAATATTAGAAAGGGACAGGCCCTTAGATTTACAAAAACGGGTTCAGATAGAATGGAGGAGCAAATTTTTGACAATTCTAAACGAAAAAGATTTGTGAAAATAACTGCTGTAGAATAGAAGCAGAGTACACATTGTTTCAATACATAATTATATAGCACAGTGATTGTGACTTTAGGAAAGTTGGTTGGATTGGTAATTAAATGAATTTACTGTATGAAGCAGCACCTAAGTTAATATAATTTGAAAGCGAGAATCTGGGATTGACTGTGCTTCTCCAATTTGCCAGTATTAATTCTGTGCCATCCATACAGTGGGTGTAGTGAAACAAATAAATGGGACTTATTTAGTCTTTCAGAAATTCCTTGTAAGAGCTGATAAGGAAGCAAAGCTGTCAGATAGGAAACGGTAAATGTCTGTCACTGATTTGAAACTGGCAAAGGACAGGAGACCAAAAAGAGAAATAGGTGCTTGATTTTCAGGTTAATAGAAAAATGGCAAAAGGTTAATGGAAGGGTGCCTCAAACTTCTGTTTGAGGATCACTTTATTTAATCAGTGATGTGGAAAAGGGAATTGGCAGTGAAATTGCAAGATCTGCAGATAATAAGAAATTATTTATGAAAGTCTGTGTTTAAGAAGACAGTGAGGAATTTCAGAGACACCTAATAAAGAAGGTTGTATTGGCAGCAGAACATTATACACAATCCTTTGCTGACAACTACAAAGTAATGCCCATTGCAGGGAATAATTTGAATTGTTCATACACATTACTAGGTTCTAAATTAACTGTAACCATTCAGGGAGAAAAAACAAAAACCTAGGGGATATTGCCAGAAGCTCAGAAAACATCTGCTCGTTGCACAGTAGAAGTCAAAAAGTAAGTATTACACTGTGATACAGGAATAATGGGGTAGAAAATTCCACTGATCATAGCATTATATAAAACAGTGGTGCATCCTTACCAAGGATGTAACATTTATTTCTGCTCACAGAATCATGAAATAGTATAACTAAAGGAAGTTCAAAAACACCTGCTAATGTTGACAAGAGATACAAGAGTAGATTACAGCAGGAAATACTTAGGAGGCTGTGGCTGTCACAATAAAAAGGCAGGCAGGCACAGGGAAAATTCCTGAATGATTTGGGGAGGAAATACTGAACGTTCTTATTTGTCCTTTCCAAAATGGCAAGAACAGGAAGATTTCAGAGGATTTGAAAGGTGATATTTTTGACGATGATAGAAGAAAATGTGCTTTATTCAAAAGATAATTAACCTATAAAACTAATTACAAAAAAGAGCCTAAACCAAAGCATTTATCAGTGCTCAAAAGAGGATTAAACAAATGTATACTAATGAGAAAGTCCTCAGTAATATTTTGTAGGATTCAGAAAGGAGATTCAAGCTTGTTTTAAGGCACTAACAGAAACACACTGTGGAATCGTAGAGAAACAGTAGCTGTGGCTCATGGTGCTTCATGAAATGGTGAGTAGAATCTTCTTCTGGGGACAGCTGCTGGCATTTGCTCTGGGGAGTGTGTGATGCTGGTCTAAATAGATCACTCATCTGATCTGCTTGGTAGTTACTATCTCCCTAAGGATGACATTAAATTTGATGAAAGAAAATTTATAAAGCCTATTGCAATTTCAGATTAAAGGGTTCATTTTGGCTTCCCTTTTCAGATGGAAGTATCTGCTGCTTAGAATGTGAACTCATCAAGTCAGGGGGCATTTCTTATCACTGGAAAGATGTTAATGTAGCCCAGGTTATATCAGTAATGGTAGTATACCAGATTACAATTAACATTTTAGTGAAATATAACCAAGGACAGAATCCATCGCTTTATCCCTTCAAATGCAAGAACTTATTGTATAATAGAGTAATAAATTCCTGTGTATAATTCATCACCTTGTGTTTGAAGAAACCATTTTAGGAAGGTTTTGAGCCTAGGAACACACATCAACATGTGCACATAGTTTAAAAAAAATGTCCACTAATATCATACATAACAGCAAGATCAAGTGTACAATGTATGCCAAAGATAAGGAGGGCCTGGTAAAATTAAAGTTCTCCCTGTCATGAAATCCCTAATGTGATCAAACAGTGAAATACACAGTGGATTAATAACTAAATCCAGACTTCATTTTCATTGTTTACAAGCACCAAAGAAAAGACTACAAACTGATTAAAAGATCACTTACTAGATAGACTTCATTTTTACCTTCAAAGTGTGCTACAAAAACACTTCCATAGAATAATCCAACATACATACATCTAAAAAATCAAGCCAGCTTGCCCTTTAAAACCCAATAGTACAAAGTCTCCGAGTGTTAAGCACACTGAACATAACTAGCTTCACAATTTCATTTTCTTAAGGAGAAATAATGCAGTTACCATTAAACTCCGTGGGAAACTAGCTTTAATAATACTCTTTGGTTATCAGAGCTATCATTTTTCCTTCAGGCAGAGCTGAGGAAATATGAAGTTTAAACCAACATTGAGTGTGATAATGCAGTCAGTCCGTTTCAGTGCAAAGACCACAGCAATTCTTTATCGCTCCAAATGGGTTGTGGGGCTGAAAGCTGTTTTTCTAGTTGGCAAAGTTGCTGAGTTCACAGATAACTATCATTTTCATAACATATTTTGCACATGTGGAAGAGTAAGAATATAAAAAAGTACTCCAAAAACCTTCAAAAGCTAAGAGACGGGTTTACAAAAGAATTTCCACAAAAGAAAACAGAATCCCACTGCCTTTCTAAGCTTCTGCCTACCTAAGATTTTCATTCAAACAGGGACCTGACTATTTATATTTATACTTGAACTCACATGACTGTCTTTCATTTAACTTTGCACCTTACACGCACACGTCACGCATTCCTGCTGACATTTACCTTTGCACATATAAATGTCTAAATTCTTCATTCACTGGCACCAGAAGAGCTTATCCTTACACACATTCAAAATGCAAAGTTTTTCACAGAATTGCATAATCAATTTGGTTGGAAAAGACCTCTGATATCATCAAGTCCAGCCTGAGACCAAACACCATCTTGTCAGCTAGAATATGGCACTAAGTACCACGTCCAGATTTTTCTTAAATGCCTCCAGGGATGGTGACTCCATCACCTCCTTGGGCAGCACATTCCAATAGCTAATCACCTTTTCTATGAAGAATTTCTTCCTAAAGTCCAACCTTAACCTGTTCTGGCATATCTTGAGACGATGTCTTCTTGTCCTGTCACTGGTTGTCTGAGAGAAGATGGCTACACCCTTCTTTCAGGTAATTGTAGAGGGTGATGAGGTCTCCCCTGACCTCCCCCATGAGGCCTCCTCCGAGCCTCCTTTTCTTCAGGCTAAACAACCCCAGTTCCTTCAGCCATTCCTCATAAGACTTATACTCCAGACCCTTCAGCTTTCCTGCCCTTCTCTGAACCCACTCGAGCACCTCAATGTCCTGCCTCCTTCCTTATTCACATACATATTCATGCAAGCATACAAAATTATATTAGACACATAGTATATAAATACAAAATCTAATCTCCTCACACAAAGAATGAATAAATATAAGCATCAGAGAAAGGTAAAGTAGATGTAATTAGTTTAAAATCATAAACAAGAGTAAAGTTTCATTAGGTTCTTCTCTGAAGGATTTATTTAACATTCATAGAATCGTGGAATATCCTGAGTTGGAAGGGTCCCATGAGGATCATAGAGTCCAGCTCCTGTCTCTGCACAGAACTGCCCCAAGAGTAACACCATATGCCTGAGAGTGTTGTCCAAGTGCTTCTTGAACTCTATCAGGGGAGACCTGAGGGGAGACTGTCAGGCATGGGGCTGTGATCACTTCCCTGGGGAGGCTGTTCCAGTGCCCAACCACCCTCTGGGTGAAAAACCTTTTCCTAATATCCAACCTAAACCTCCCCTGACTCAGCTTCATTCTGTTTCCTCAAGTGCCTGTCACTGGTCACCAAGGAGAAGAGATCAGTGCCTGCCTCTCCTCTTCCCCTCATGAGGAAGTTGTAATTGCAGTGAGGTCTCCCTTCAGCCTCCTCTTCTCCAGGCTGAACAGACCAAATTACCTCAGCCGCTTCTCGTATGGCTTCCCCTCCAGACCCTTCACCACCTTTGTAGCCCTTCTCTGGATGTTCTATAACAGTTTGGTGTCTTTATTATCTTGTGAAGAGCAGAGCAGCACAATCCCTTCCCTTGCCTGGCTGGCGATGCTGGGCCTGATGCCCCCCCAGACACGGTTGGCCCTGCTGGCTGCCAGGGCACTGCTGGCTCAGGTTCAGCTTGCCATTGACCAGGACCCCCAGGTCCCTTTCTGCAGCACTGCTCTCCAACATCTCATGTCCAAGTCTGTCTCTACACCCAGGGTTTCCCTGTCCCAGGGCAAGTGCAGAATTCATCATTTTCGCTTTTTAAACTTCATATGGTTGGTGATTGTCCAGCCCTCTTAATTAGTCAAGGTTTCTCTGTAGGGCCTCTCTTCATTGACTTGCAGTGTATTACAATTCATCAAAAAGCTTCATCACATCAAATACCTACAACCTAAAATGCTTTAAAATCCATTTCCACTTTCTAATAATCCCTCTGTACATTCCTGGGCTTATATTTTAATTTATAGTGCATACAGACACTGGTGCAAAGGGGCAGCTGCTTCTGATGCTGTGAAATGAAATTTGTATCCATGTTGCTTCCTGTTACACCTTTTGAAAGAAAAAGCTTTCTTCTCAAGAGACAGAGGATAAGCATACCGTAACTGTTGAGAGGTTATGGTATCCTGACTTGAAGTGTTGTTCAGCTGCACCTCTAAGGGCAATGGTCTTGGAAGTTCTGGGAAAACTAGATAAAGGTCATTTGGGACATCTTATGTTTTGGAAACTCTGAAACAATTTTATATGAAGAAATTGAAACAGTGCCTCTACAACACTCAGAGGAATGGGGCTTTTAACTTTCTAAAGTGTCTGTTAGACACTTGAGAGAACTGCTTGACTCTTGATTCATGAAGTTTGTTAAGCCACAAGCTAAAGGGAACTACGGATATTCCAGTGATGGTGCACTATGAGCTATATGAGTCACATCAACAAAAAAAATGAAGCAATTAGGTAGCCATAGTAATACTTATATCTACTCCTTCTGAATTTAGTGCAGCAATAGTTAAATTAGAGCCTCTAGCTAGTGCTTTGTACGCAGGAAATGGAGATGCCTCATCAAATCAGGTGATGATGCTGTAAATGATGACAGGAACACAAGGCTCTTCTTAGCCTATTTGTGCCAAGACACCATACCGCTATGTAAATAGCAAATGACCCTGTAAGTTGCCTATCTGCAGAACTTGTCAAGCCCAAAGAAAGAGTTCCAAAGTAACTTCGAACCGAATTGTGTCTCCTATGATATTGTTGCATGCCACTTCAGATGCCTAACTAGCAAAAAAATAGGTAGAAAAAACACAACCTGAGCTGATAAGAAATTACACAAATTATGAATGTGCATTTTTGCTAAATGATACAGAAGCAAGAGCACTGTGATAGACATTACACATTTGAAGAGTATAAATGCTTTAGAGTGATGCATTGATGGCATATAACTAGGATTGGACTGAAGCTAAGATTAAATAAATTTAGACTGAAAGCAAAAGCAATTTCATAAAAGCAAGATTTGCTAAACTGTGGAATAGTCTTCCCAGGAAAGAAATGAAAACATCCTTGCTTAGCAAATTTATATCTGGATTGTACAGGTTACTACTGACTGTATTGTGTGGAACTCAGTTTTACAGGCTATGAGGAAGGGAAGAGTGGGTTAGGTAATAGTATAAATATGTTGAAATATATACTTTTCAATTCTGTTGCCTGTGATCTAGTTTATATATAACAGTGTCTTGAGGGCGCTTAGCCCCAAAAACACTTAGAGAATTTATTTCTAAAGAAAGCAATCAGTTAAGAAATTGCAGCAAATGGAAATTTTTGAACAGTGATATTTTCATAAAGCTGTTGCAGACAGGAAAGTGGTGATTTGTGCCAGCCGAACCACTACAGCAATGCTAACAGCTAGCCAGTTACTCATGCCAGTGGCAATAGCTGTCCCCAGTGCGACCAAACCAACAGCTGCTTCTATTTTTGTCATGATTCACATGGCCGAAAGGAAAGGCAGCTTGATTTTATTTCAGCTGTGTCCCAATCATAGTCCTGTCTTTGTGTCTCATCCATAGCTGTGGTTCTAAACCCCCCCAGATTTTCCATACTGAACAGAAACTGACATTTCAAGTGTGCCAGGGCTTGTGAAATGTTAATTAAAGCTTCGTGATGCAGATGTGATGCAGAGATTCTCTTTCATTCTCCTTCTCTGCAAATGATTTCTTCTTGGCGTTTTTGCTGATATCTGCACTATACCACTTTCATCCTGAACTTTTGTCAGGAAGCCTGTCCTGGCTGGGACTGACTCCAAGATGTATTGTGGCTTTCCTGTCTTTTGCTTCTGTCACTTTGTTTTCTGTTAATGACTCATGTGATTCAGAGCTGCAGCATAACAGGTGCTGCATGCTCATGTCAGCAGAGCACAAAGCAGACGGTCTTCCTTCACATCCTTCTCCAAACCCAGCCTGTTACATTACAAAACACTAGCTCTGAGCTATTATTGACTGCTGTTAAAACCAAGTCTAATAAACAGTACATAAATTAACTCCACCTTTTTGGGCTCTAATTTCTTCCCCAGGTAAAATAATTTTAAATACCTGCAGAGAATGCTGTAGTCCTGAATGGAGATAGGCAAGTCAGCTTTGAACAAATGTGCACAGATACTGGGAGCAGTTTAACCATAGCAGCCTAGAGCTCCATGCAGATAATTTTACATGGCTGAGAAACAAGGAAAATCAGCCTGTGTGGTATGCAGCACCACATGACTTTATTGCTTCTAGTATCCAAATTTACAAATTTAGATTGCAAGTATTTTTTCACAGGACTTCATTGTGCAATTTCGGTACATAGGTAGCATTTTACCTAGCGCACTGCACACTTGAATGGTACAAAAGCTCCTAGTAATAACTACTAAATCTATGATCTGTTTCTCATTAATGAAGGAAATTAAAAATCAGCTTTGTCTTTCAAACCACACTGGTTTAAAAACTTCCATTTAGCTTTATTAAAAGAAAAAATATCTCTATATTTGATTTTACAAAATAAAAGATGTTAGTCTGCATGAATAGGTATCTTTGTCATTCAAATACACATACTGTTCTAATGCACAATTTATTTTGCATGTACACTTATTTTTTCAACTTTCACAGTAATTGAATTCTCCTTATATACATAAATTTGTAAAACTGATATGGAATTATGTTCGTTTTGAAATAGTAAAATATGGGCATTCAAATTATCTAGAATCTTTCTGCTACTGGATAGCATTAATAAAAATTGCTCTGAATTTTACAAGAAATTTTTCTTCTGTTGCTAATTGAACAAAGATGTGTTTGCCTTGTGATTACCTCTAGTCATGCTTGGCATAATTTGTTGTAATTATGATTAACTCCATATACTTAATTGGCCAGTATGTCTGTGAATTGCTCTTGTATTTCCCCCTCTGTTCAAGCTGTAATATGTAAATAATTGCACTCAGCATAGCACGATTGTAGGCTGGAATACTAGACCTTTCTTCCTGGGTAATTAAGTACAATGTGAAAGCTTTTCTTGTCAGAATAGTCTGGCTTTTCTTTCTGGTGGGGAAGTAACACATTCAAATTTCAGTGTTGGAAGAATTTTCAGAAGTGGATGGGATTCTCTCATTCTTTTTGGGCTTCAAGTCAGTAACAAGACTCTGCAGAAATAATTTTGAGTCAAAGTTGTCTCTGTTCTTTACAGTTCTGTGATTAAAAGGTTCTTCAGGTAAGTCAAAACACGGCATCCAATCTGCTGCAAGATTCTGTGAGCTAGGAAAAGAAAACCTATAATGTCCATTTGTAACTGTATCTCTTAAACTGCAAAAGTCATTGAGAAATATTTCTCAAAAAGAAAGTAGGTAAGTGAATGTTAATCTACCCATCCATTGTGATACAGTTGGAAGCTAATGTTCCTAAAATATTTTTGCATTGCTAGGTTGCTTTTTTTGTAACTTTTTACGATCCTTCAGAATAAGCAGAGCACTAAATGTCTTAGATCCCTAACAGGCTACATATTTGTCTTTCTAGTCTGTTCATGCTTCATTTCCCTCATTTCTCATTTGCATCTATTTTTTGCAGAGTGCAAAAGCTGTGTAATAATGTGCAGAAATAGCATACAACAGTTTTTAACAGGAGAGGCTTGTGATTCAGATTTAAGTAAGTGCAAATCCACGTAATTCTTAAAGTTGCATTTTTTAATCCCCATTTTCATGAAGACCAAGGTGGGGGGTGGGGGGAAGGCAACAAAAGAAGGAATGGCATATCCATTTCAGACTTCTGTAGGTACTGATCCAATACAGAAGTTAGGCCTTCTTCTCTGGAAATTTTAAAAGATTCTTTTTGGTCTAAGAAAGTGAAGCATTTACTGCAATCATTGAACACAACACTTCCTGTGGTGTGATACTTCTTCTGTTATCTTATGGGAGGAATTGTTGTATCTATTTGATTTTACCTTCATGTAGTAAATTTTTGAATAGGCAAGTCTCCACATAGGTTTCCAAAGTTTTGTCCATTTTCACTGCAGAAACAGGACAGGTCATATAGGATGATGAAGATGTAATTATGATTCTTCAAATTAGTTTCCATGGTGAAAGAAATTAGCAGCCCCAGTTAAGATACAGGAATTGATTACATCAGTACAAAATGCACTAATCAAAGCCATCAGTGAAGGTAATTAAGTGAAACTGCTTTTATTTTGAATAAAAACTCTCTGGAAATTGTGGGTACTGCAACAGGAGAAACCTATTAGCAGTATGTAGAAGCTAAAGGAAAATAATGTCATAGTCCATTTAAATGCAACTGCAGAAGTACATTCATTTCCACTGTCAGAATTTAGAATTAGCCCAACAAAGATTATTTCCAAATGGAATTACACATTAGCATGGAAGTGGTCTAGCTATCACTATGCTAAGAAGAGTATCTTCCCTAAGCCCTACCCAGCAGGTACAGCAGATTGTGTTGTATTATAAAGGGTGCAAATCAGCAAGATTAGATTTTTAAATTATTTGGGAGGTGAATGTTTTACTTTTGTAGCACTTAGTTTATGGAGTTAGGAGAGCAATTAATTGATTTTTAATTAATTTGGTATCAGAAAGATGCCATTTTCAGTAAAGTGTATAAGGTAGGAAAGAGGGGAAGAGTGAAGAAATGTAATGACAAACGTCAAAAGAATTGTTGGAAGATACAAAGTGAAACTTAATGTTTGTTATTAAACATTTTACTGTATTCCCTGAATGCTTGCAGCCAAGTTATTTTTCCATTCCTGTTTTCATTTTCCTGGACTGAAATCTAAAACATGCAGTATGCAGCACACCTGTCTGAGTAATGACCCATAAAACCTGTTTATGTTACATTAAAAAGTTATGTGAATAAAGCTTAACTGCAGAGTGAATTAAGGACTTAATTATATGAAGTTGTCATTCACCCTTATTGAGAGGACAAATCACTGCTTCATTGCCCTGGCCTTATCCATAAAGCTAAGTTGCATGTTTATACATTTCTCTGCACAGTAGGGTACTGAAGAAAGAAGCTGAAAGCTAGAGGCTGATAATGTCTGTAGCAGCACCATGACAAAGAGAAGGGCTGGAGTAAAAACTGGCCTTACTTTACATCTAATTGTGTTTTGGTTACAAGTAGGCCAGAAAGCAATGCAACTTTTTTTTTTTTTTTTGTAATTTGAGCTGTTACTACTGCAGCTTCATTTTTGTTTTTTGTAAATCATATATCTAGCGATCACCAGTTGCCAGGTTTGGGGTCACAGATTAATTTCTTGCTTACTTTTAGGACTAGAAAGGATAAAGTTACTTGTATCTTTCGTAACATTCTAGTATAATATAAGAAAGGGGTGGGTTTTTGTGCTGTGCTGTGTCATTTTGTGCTATGCCGTTTCATTGAAACAGTGGAAATAACTTGTGAACAGAATGTTATGTGGGAGGCAAGTAGGAAAAAGATCAGAGGAAGAGATTAGGCTAGGGAGAGACAGGTAGGTCAGTGAAACTGAGAAAGTGTTGCCAGTCTCGGTGAGCTGTGAGCTGTTTTACCTTGATGGTGGTAGGGCACTTGTTGTTTCAGCCAGAGCTCTTATAAACACTGCTTCATGCATAAAGAAAACAAAACTCCTTTATCTAAATCCCAGAAGAAAAGGTTCTATTCACGTATAAGTTCAGTTTCGTTTGAAATTTTTGCGGTTTATGACATTTTATCCTAACCAACTGAAGTCAGTAACGTGCTCCTTGATTCTAGCAGCAGGTGAGACAAAATTTCACTATTGACATCATCCATCACTGAAAATCATTTTAGTTTCCTTTTCAGGCCCGGGTCTGAAATGAGGCTTTCTATAAAGAAATTTGGGCTAGGGTATGGAGTAGTCTTGAAGTGGTACCTGTGTGAATTGTAGTATATCAAATGGTGGACTGCTGAACAAAGGATAGAAAAGATCTTCCAAGTTTCTCATTTCAGAATCAATTCTTATTAGTTAGCATGGAGACAGCATGATCCAATGTCATCATGAAGGCATAAACAATAATTGTTAAATGTTTCTTATTGCTATAACTTAATGCTTTTACTGATAATATTTGAATGTTTAAAAAAAAAAAAACAGAAAATGCATTTTAGTAGTATAAATATGTAAAAAAATTGGCTGTTACTCAGTTCGAAGTATTAATGCCTAAATTTACAGAATAAAACATCCTCCACTCAGCATTTGTAACAGCATACAAACCATCTTCGATTTCTCACCTGATCTTTCCTAAGATGCCCATCTGCATCCAGACCTATACACCCTGATGCTTCTTTGCCCCCCAAATCTGTGATGCTGGGGAAGTAGGCAGACAGGCAGATGGGTAAGACTGTGCAATGGAGTCGGTGTATGACAAAAAATTTCACTTTATTGCATTAGGAGATACGACAGTAATTGCATAACTCAAGTATTAGGACATGCTGCTCATTTTTAGGAGATCAGTATTGGGATAAGAAGGAATGCTACAGAGCATGGTGGTGTGTGCAGCTTCTGCCAGACATAGAATACTGAAGAGAAGTATGATACAAAGATTACTGTACTTTGTCAGAACTATAGGAAGAGAGAAAATGGTAGTAAGTTACACATTAGCAACGAGGACTATTAGCAGTGGGGTTTTTGGGCCTTCTGATGAATCAGATCACAGGTTTCAAATGGGTGGTATGACCCATGTAAAGAGTGCCACAATTGTGCTGGGAGATATACTTGGCTGAGCTCTGTGTTCGTGCCTTTCCTTTCTAGTGAGCACTATCAATTTGTCACATTTTATGGTCAGTAAAAACCTCATCCTGATTATTAAGAGAAAAATAATAATAATAGGTTAATAATTTTTTTCTTTCTGACAAGTATTATGTATGAAAACACATTGTTAGAGAGAGCTCTCTGACTTCTGCCTGCACCACCCCAATGCTCCCTTATAATCCTTCTGGCCATTTTTTTCCACTAAGACACTGTATTTATTTCTGTCTCTGACAACGGTTTGAAAAGTTGTATGCCTTCTGCACAGTGCTGTGTTATGGACGATGTATTAGGAGTCATATATCCAGAATGCCTTCTTTGCGGGTACCTAATAACTGTGCCTCTGCTCCATAAAGAAAAAGTCTATGACAGGTTTATTCATCTTTTTATTTCCTTTTTGTTCTCTGCTCCCTGCTGAAAACAAAAGGTTCCTTTTCACTTCAGCTTCCTTTTCTCTTGTCTGGTTTGTAAATGCTGGGTGAATTTCATTTGAAAGGATTGCTTTCCTGCCCTACAGACTGCCAGTCACCAAAAAGATTACATAGGCTGCTGTTTGCAAGGATCAAGCAGAAGTTTTGGACTAGAGGGAAGAGAAAGCATAATACAAGTGACATTCATCTTTTCTTTCAACAGCAGGAAGGACACAGTATTAAAACCACTTAAAACATAAATTGGTTCATGCCTATGCCTTTGGAGACTCTAATTTTGATCTGATTTGAAATAGGTAGAGGCATCTTGTCTAGCTCATTTCAGCTTTCTGCCTACTTGTTGCAGAGAGAACAGCTTTGTTGGTGTTGGGAAGGTTTCCCATGGTTTACATCCCAAAGAGCTAAATGCTTCATGCATGCTCCAGGTACATGATGGGAATTAAATCCAAAACATCTGCTTCATGGACAAGACTATTGCAAAGGTAGTAATTCAACAATCTGCTGTTTCATGACTTGACAAAACCACGGGAAGAGAACGGGTGTTCTATTTAGTTGCCTAAAAAACCCTTGCCCTAGAATACATTGGTTCCTCCCATACTGGCCAACATGTAAGGTGAGAGAGCAAAGTTTAAGCCATACTTAGAGATCTTCGATAAATTCATCAAAGTGTACATAGCTACATACGATGCCATGCAGTACACCCTAAATGACCGTATACGTACCATTTGCCCAGAGTATACCCTCATGTACTCCAAAAAGTTTCAGAAAAGTTCCCAATCATGTCACTCTGTTGGCTGTAACTATTTCTCAGGCCCACACTCCTACTCGTGTGTCTGTGTACTACACCCTCCCACATCATGTTCCTCACCTACACACGTCAGTGCTCTCAGGTACAGCAAACTTCTTCCCACAAGCAGTGATCCTGTTCAGCAAACTGCAGGCAGCAAGAAACACATGCATGAGCCCACGCACTCACTCGGCATATGTAGAGATACAGCTTCCCTTGCACTCACACAAGCGTAGTCAGGTCACATTAGCATAGCCCTTGAAAAGCTTTCTGTGATCTGCACAGGAAGGCAGAAGGATCACCTCCAGAAAATCTCAACCTCTTTGTCTGTTATAGGAGAGTGCAGGGAAATTACAAACCTTGTAAAGGGGCCTTTCTACAAGAGGCAATAGGAATTCACTAATTGGTCTTGCAGAAAGCACTTGAATATGATTTAGGATTTTTGTGCAACTTTTATTTCGAATCAGTGCATTTCACTTTCTCACCATTTCCTTTCAGCTCTTATGCGGATAGGAAAAGATCATGTAAATTGCAGACAGAGGGTCATGATAGCTTTAATGGAAATAGCGCTTAATGACAGTATTTGTACTGCTGAGCTGCCATGTGCTAGCTCCCTATACCTGTTTCAAAAGCTGGTAGCAGCAGTCCTCTTCTATTACTTTAAAAGTACATCTCAAATAGACATTGGTGCTGCTCCTGCTAGCTTAGCCTGAGGGATTTTTTTTCCTCTAGTTCGCTTGAGAGAACTACTGTCACATAAAAGCAGAGTATTCCAGGCTTAGTGTTGAACTCTGCATCAGCTGTCATTACAGACAGTAAGAACACAGTGTGGTCACAGTTAGGCTGTTGGGTTTTACCTATTGCTATGCCTTTGTGCTGGTTTTGGCTGATGTGCTTGTGTAGGGATTGATCAGGTTGCTTTGTAATGATGATATATAATTCCCAATAGGATATCCCCCACTTTTTATCTTCAGCCCATTCAGCACAGTAGGAGTGAAGACAATCAGTATATTGTAGCAGTAAATTTTGAGATCCGTTTTATTGCCACTATTTGCTGGCTGCCCACAGGTACCCACCCAGAGCTTTCACTGTGAGGCACTACAGAGCAAATCTTAACTGTGGCTTGGAGCTTGAGGAGCAAACAGGAGAGCTAACTTGTTATGGAGTTGAGCACTGCAGAACTACAAGTATAGTGGAAATAAGAACAGCATTTTACTTAAAAAGTAATATGCTGTAGTGGTGTTATTTTGTTTTACTACTGCAAGGCATGAGGCCAATGATTATTATACTACACTGAATTTCTTGTGGTGTCTTTCATCCTAGCAACTCAGAAGGCTTTAAAATTCAGTCTTCTTACCCATCTTGGTGAAAATACAATTATATCCAGAGCTAACTGAGGTTATGGACATCTGAGTGGATTTGTGCAAAGAAGAAAATTCAAAACGTGAGTCTTGGGAGAATTGGGTCAGTTCATTCCTGTTATGAATTTCCCATATGATCTTAGGGAAGATAGCCTTTTGGTGCCTTTAGTGCTTTCTGAAAGTGAGGTTAATTGTTTTTATATCAGTTATGAGGATAAAACATAAAATTTGGTCAGATGATATAATAGTGGTAAAGTCTAGTATGAGATCCAGCAGCAGAAACTAGAAGTCTGGACTTCTGTCTCTGACTGAAATAACAAATTTTACTTGATCTATAGCTTTGTATATTGCAGACTTTAATAACAGAAGACCCTGTGCCTTTGCTCTGTAAGATCTGCAGTAACACATCTTTTTATCCTTGCTAAAGTGTCATGGGAAGTCCTGCTTGGGTTTCTGGTTCTCAGCTGATGTTGCATGTGCAGTTGTTGCCCACATAGAAATCCTCTCAGCTCAAAACTACATCTCAATACCTTCAGAACTGTCAATCATCAAACTCTGGGCCTTGCTTTTTCTTTTATCCCCACTGTTATGATTAATCTTGAAATGGTGACTCCTTTTTCTTGCCTGCAACAAAGACAATAGGCTGTTGAATATGTTTGCATGTACTTTGTATAAAGGAGAGGAATAATAACACACTCTGTGAGTTTATTGGAATCAACACTGTAATTACTTGTGCTTCTTAGAAAAGCAGGGTTCTGGCCAGAAGGAAAAGCACACACAACTTGTGCAGAATCATAAAAAGCCTTTAAACTCCAAGGTTCACAAGTTCAGTCTCCTTAAAGATCTATGCAGATGTTTTTCTACCCTGCTACTAGAATTCTCCAAGTGCATGCCTCAGTGCTTATGTCTTTAAGCAACCATTTTTGAGTGCCCTTTTTCTCATCCCTCCTTTTCAAGATAATGGGAAATTATTTAAGCCATTGGAGAGTTTGCAGGGAAGAGAGAAGTAGAAACCTGACACTAATTATCTGATGTGAATTTACTGGAGGGACATTTATAGGTTTTAGGTCCTTGGCCACCTGTTTTTACTCCCTAGCCAAAGTGCTTCCCTTATTTGACATTGCTGCTGGGCTGTGTGTGTTTGCACAGGAAAGCAAAATGGGGACTAATGTGAAATTCTCTTCTCATAGCTCCAGCAAGCCCATACAGTCAGAACTTGGCTTCCGTGTTGCCTTTTGTTTCTCAATCAAGTCATGAAAATTGATCCAAGCACTTTTGAAACCAACATCATTAAAGCAGAGATTACATGGTCTTGTGTTTTTGGTATATCTCACACTAGTCTCTTTTGGGACTATCTTCCATAATATAATGGCACATGTGGGAGGACCTTTTACTCTGACCTTTGAAGAATCACTTGTAATAGCTGTGGCATTTGCACAATCACTGTTCTTCTGCATTTAAGACTCATTGAGCAGTAATACTTAAAGGATATTAGTCATCTTCTAGTGATTATGTAGAGCATCTGTGTATTAAAAAGAGGTTCAGGTTTCAAACGTTATCTTTCTGGATTTCATCTGGTTATTTTGTCTTAAATGACAAGATTTTTAAAGTGAATGCTAAACTCTTCCTGGTAACTTTTGGGTACACCTTCAGGCAAATGGTGAATAACCTAATTAATAATCTTCATAACCATCTTACAAGTCATTGTATGCCCTGAGCATGATGGGTGCCACGGAGTAGAATTTTTCTCTCATTTCAGAGACGTTCTGTTTGGCACCAGCACTTACAATTTTCACTTGAATCAGCACATCATTCAGTACAACTGCAGATCAGTCCCCAAGGTTTGCAGGAACCCACTCTGCAATCCAGAAGCTTTGCAACTTTACACCTCGCTCTTTGCACCTCAACTTCTCTGTCCTTGGGAATATTAACTTCTTATTGCATTCAGATGGAATCCAGTAGAAACAACTAAAACTACTGGATTCTTCTCAGGTTGCTCTGTTGTAAACAGTAGCTGCCATCTGGCTGCTGGTTTTTTGCTCTCATACCATGAAAGTTTTGAGTATCAGACAATATAAGGAAAACAGTCAGGAACAGGACTAGATACTAAATTTCAGCTGTGCAGTTAGAAAAGTTCAGTGAATTGCTTGTTTCTGGTGGTTTTTTTCTCCCCTGCCAGTGGTTATTAAACTTCTCACCTAATGGCTGCAAACCTCAGGAGGCTTCCAGGTGAAAATCATTCAAGCTTTTCCCTAACAGACCCTATGTGGGGAGAGCCAGCATGTGTGCAAGCTCGAATTCCCAGGGCTCTGCAATTTAACTTAACCTTCGCAGGAATGCAGGAGTGTGTGGTGGCAGCACAACCATCTGTTTCAGCAGGGCGTTCAGCTCTGGTGCACTCTTCTCTGCACTCTGATTAATTGCAGCTGTGTACAAATTAGTTTTCTCAAAAAGCTATTTATCGCCCTCACATTAACCGCATAGGCATTAAACCACAAACAAACAAACAGACAAAATAAGAGCAATAGTATAAACGTCCAGCTTGGAGACCCAGTTTCATCTTGGTCTTGTGTCAGTGGTGTATAATGAGTGATCACAGGCTTTCCTGATGGCTGACAAGCTACAGTTCTCTCTTTGTCAGCAATTAGCTCAAGCCCCAGCACGATGCTGAAAGCACGGGGCTGTGAGAGGCAATGACAGAAGCACAGCAGTGACACCTGTACTTTTGGAATCTGGGATAAAAGGTGTTTTTCTATAGTGGTGGGAGGCATCACAGACAGCACTGCACAGCCAGGTGCGAACAGTTGTGCATGTTCCCTGAGCTCACTGCAGTAGAAGAGCCATCTGCCTGCTTTAACACAATGCCCGCAGATGAAGTCCAGCTGTGAGGAAAGATTCTGCAGAGGCACAGTCATGAGGTAATATGTATAATTACCCTTGGCACCAAAACTGGCTCAAAGCACAGCCTCGGCTGTATCCTGTGTGCCGCCAAGTGCTGTTTAGACTGAGGGTTTCACTGTTGTCCTGTCCATTTGTGTGCTCCACACTTGTGAACTGCCGAATAGCCAGGCCAGGAAGGCTCTTACTAACAAGAAGCTTCACCAACAGCCTTTTCAAAGCAGGTCTGGTCATATCAGTTTACTTAGGGCCATATCCATCAGCTCTTGAACACCTTTGAGGAGGGAAGTCATGCCTCATACTCAAGTATAGTGTTTATGTAGAGTGTAAAACATCTGTTTCATTTCATATGAAAATTCATTTCAAAAATGCAACTTCAGGTCCTAATGTGTCTTAAGACATATATTGAGCCAAAAAGTTTTACCATATTTCATTTTAATGTTATCTTCTAAAAACAAGTAATGCTCTGCACTTCACTAAGAACCTGTATTACTGATCTTAAAGCACTTAGCAAACAATCACTCATGACAATAATAGTCTCTGAAGATGGTTTTAGTTTTCTTCATTTTAAAGGCAGTAAAGCTGAGGCAGAGAAGGGCTTTGTGCTCTTGCTCCTTGTATGACAGAAAATGCAATTGAAGAGGCAAGCATAAAGAAATTAGCACATTCGATTCTACGTTCTTCTAGGCCTATAGTTTTCTTTCAAAAAAGCAGAAACAAGCAAAACCTTAGGACATGCTGAGTATGCACACAAATACCACATACAGAGTGCATTTCAGTAAATTGTGTTTTTCTCTGAATTCTGAAACTTTAAAAGATACTCAGTGTACTAACTTTTTTTCATTCTTTTTTTTCTAGAGAACATACACTAGAGATAGTTTGATGGTTTCCTATGATTATTAAAGTTGAATATTCATTCTGTACAAAAGACTGCAGAATTAACAATACATTGCAATTACATGTGCCCTCAAATGGGAACACAGGCTTATTACTTGTTTCAAGTAAAATAATTACTTAGAGGAGTGACACATTGATTACTCATTCTTCAAGAAGTTATTATGCCTTACTATTTGAAAAATAAAAACTTGAAGACAGGAATACAATTCTAGCTTGAAGTTGCTCAATTTGATACATGATTTTTGACTCAAGTAATTGTTTTGTTAAAGCTAAATGTGCTGAAAAAGCTCAAGTTTACTTTACAGCGCTACATAATAAAACAACTAGTATTAATAATAATTATAAAACTAATAGCCTGCTGAGAATGAACTCCTGATTTTTATTTGCTACCACAAAAATAGCATTTAAAACTGTTGATCTGTTTGAACCGCTCTATAAACTGGTCAAATCCAGAGGCACAGGAATGCAAATACAGCAGCTTTTTGTTATTATAAATTTTTATACTTGAATGTTGGTAGGTGGATGAAAACTCCAATGATTTGGAGGTTATATGGACAATGTGGGAGCTGCAGTTGTTTCCTTGCAAACTTTGCAGCTCTCCAAGGCTTGTGTCTCAGTTGGATTCATTTGCAACACTATTCCCCTTGTGAGTTTTGAACACTAAGACCTGAATGGGAAAGTGATTTTCCCCTAAAGTGGAGATGATAGGGATTAGGTCTCCCCCACCCGAATGGTGCAGAAGCCAGGGAAAAAGCAGTTGGCCTTACAATAAGTGTTCATGATTCCCAGTTTTGTATTTATTTCATGAAATTAGGTTGTGCTCCATGATACTTCAGTAGCAGGAAGCAGATTACCTACAAGGATGACCTGTAGACTGTGTGATGAAATCAATAAAACTGAGAGAGAGATACTAATACCAAGGCCACTACCAGTTCATCCTCATTATTAGGTGGTAGGAGATTATTCCTGTTTGTGAAGGTCATATTCCCTTAATCAGAGAGTGTCTGTGGTTTTAATAAAACACAATTTAAATGCATTTAGCAAAGATAACTTTCTTGCTTTCTTTAAAATAGTTTGAAGTTTGTGACAGTCACTGCTGTTACATGCCTTCATCATCCAAATAAATGCATATTCTGCTGAATTACTCCTGCCTAGAGCAGACCACTAGTTTTGGGGTTTTGCTTGGTGCTTTGTTTGATTTTTTAAGGCAAACAGTAAGTTTTTCAGTGAGAAGCAGATTTTAGGGCTATTGCAGATTTTCAGGGAGGGTATCAGAGTGATGGCAGTAAAGCAGATACCTTCATGGGAGAGTTCTGACATGCTCACAAAGGGACTCTTGATTTCCAGACTTGCAGACTCCTAATTCAGTCCCAATTCAGGACTAAGGAGTAACTAGCACCTAAAGTAATACAGTTCTGTTTGTTTTGCTGGAAGACAGAGACATTATTTCTCCTGTGCAAGAGTTGCTTTTGAAAATTTATTCCGTGATTAGAAAGCTAGCTAGATTCAGCAGCAAGCAAGAATCTGTCTTCTGGGACCTGGTCTTTAATGTTTCCCAAGCTTGAGGGAAAGATGTAGTACTTCCATAAAGGACCATCTAGCATCTTTATACTCATGGAAATATTAAATTCTGATTTTGAAGCTGTGGATCAACTTATACATATATGAAATCTAAAGATGTGACTTCATTGCTTTTTGTCAGATACAACCTAAGGTCTTATCAATTATCCAGTGTCCTTTTCTACTCATATCTGCTTTTCAGTAGTTGTTCTCAGGGGCCATTACTTGTAAGCAGAGAAATACGGAAAGCCTTATGCAAGTAGTGTGTATATTATTCCTGAAGACAAGAGAGGGAAGTCACCTTTCACGAGGGGAACTGTAAGCAAATTGATCTGTGAATGAAAAAGCTTTCTGGAAATCAGACTCCTCTTAAAATTTTACCCTGATATGAAGAGACACAGTTATTTAATCAATCAACTTGACTTTTGCCTGAAACAAGACTGAGAGTAAGACACTGCTCTCCCACACCACCAGTAAAATTGCAGTAAAGATCTCTTATAAACCTTTTTTTGCTCTGTTCCACCACCCTCTTGCCCAAGGAAAGGCCACCAGTGATGAAGGAAAATGAGACAAAGAGATGCCTTAGCATACAGGCAGATTTCTGAACTGCCACTAGGGATATCTTCTGCTACATTAGCATGGTTTTCACACACATCCTGCCATGTTAATTGAAAGATCTTTAATTTGCATGTGGGAATTATCTCATTGACTCTCTTTCATGAACCCTCTTTATAATTATGCAAATGGTGCAGCACAAGGGAGAAACAAGTCATTTTATTACCTTCAAAAGCAGTGTATTTAAAATAAAGAAGATGACCATGACAAACCTTGCTGATGATTTACCAAGCACTAATAATGCTAAGAAATGTATGTTTAGCCTCTTTAGCAACCGAAGACATTTATTTTATTACAGATATTACCTGGCTACTTTTCAAACACAAAGGCTTTCAATAGCCATCCATTACACAACCTAGTACTGATGCTTTGTCTCACTTCTGATCAAGTTTCTTCTTAGCATCTCCCCAAGGACCATCAACATGGCTTGCTGTCAAGAGGAAACACTTCATATTCCAAAATGAGCCAATCACTTCATCCAAACCTGGCTTTCCTCCAGCTTGTTTCTGTGAATTATAGTTTGGCTTGAGTAGCTGCTTCAGTAGCTATCCAAGAGTTTAGCTGGGAATTACGGTCAGTATGTCATCTTCTAAGACCTCACACCTTTTCTTTTTTATTTTTTCCCTTTTTTTACCCCCTTGGAAACAATCACATATGAGTTTGGAGTTTGAGGGGTTCTTTTAAAAAAAACCAAAATAAACAAAGAAATGTCTTTGGCATATGGTATTTTGAGTACTCTCTCAGCAAAGAGTGCTTTGAAGTATTAGTTTCAACATCTTTAGCCTCATACAGGGACTACAGAGAAAGGGTCTTTCATCTATAATAGTGCACATCTTATGCTTGCCGTTCTGCAAGAGCAGAGTGCAGTGTCCCAGTTTGAGATAAATTTGGGAGGAGGGGCTGAAATTCTGCCTCCTCTAAAAGGCAGCATTTTAGCCCCTCCCCCCAGCCAAGGTTTGAAAAGAAAATCTTCTTGGAGGAAAGTGAAAAAAACCTGTTTATTTAACAAGCAAGGTACACACAGGCACAAGGGAAAAAAATGAATAATATTAGATAGTAAACCTTCTCTCTGCTGTGGAGAAAGATGGTGGATTTTAGAGTCTCTCCTTTCTCTGGTTCAGCTCCTCCTGAAGGTTTGGCCCGGCTGGGCCGGGGAGTCTGGCAGCTCCTGGCGAGGGTCCCACTGACTGTCTCCCCTGGACATGGTCTGATTTCCCAGATGGGAAAAAAAACAAGCTGAACAGTCCAAAAAGAGAGGGGGGGGGAAAAACCAAAAAAAACCTGTAATCCCAGAGAGAAGAGAAAAAAAAAAACCCTCTCTGTC
>VYZT01000737.1:0-28038 GCA_013400735.1 Pomatostomus ruficeps | reverse complement strand
TCAGTGTTGCAGAGGTCTGGTGGAAGTCTGCCATATTTTCTGAACCCCAAGGAGATTAGGAGCTGCAAGGCTAAAATGAAAATATGTTCTCAATTCATCCTGAGAATTCAGCCTTATAGGGGACCAGCTGACGAGTGCTTCAGGGTTGATTTCCTTCACTCCTAGAATTTGAGAACTATAAGCTTATGCTGAAAGAAATCAAATGTAGTCCTCCAAAACACACTACTTATAAAACTCAAGAAATCACAGGCAGGGGAAGCTCAATAACATCTAGATTGTTGGAGGTTATTTGTCAATAAAGTATGAAAATGAAGACAGAATTAAGAAAACAGATTTCCCCTCTAACTTTCCTCTGTATAAATAGGAAATGGCAAAATTGATGATCAGTGCAAGTGAGAATAAATTTGGCCCAAGGAGGACTGATTAGAAACTCATGCTAAAACGCACTTTTCAGTATGCCTGTGGATGAAATCTCTCCTCTACAGTGCAGAATTTGATTGCACACTCTGCACTGAGACCGTCACCCAAAACCCATTTGGCAGGGAAAATGGGCCAGCAAAAAGACCTTTTAGTTCAGACCTTTTCTTTATCTGTGGAACTACTGTCAGCATCAATTTCTCATGTGGAAATGAAGAGTAAAATATTGCTAAATAAAAATACAGTGTAATCAGTAAGTAGAAGGTTTTCTTCGTCTTATCTTATTATTAAAATATAAACCTCTTTTTAATGTTTGCTGCCTTTATAAAAACACCTCTTACCACAAAGACACATTTCAGGTTAGTACACAGGTAAGTATGTAGGTAAGTGTTCAGTAAATGCCTTTCTTATAAAGAATGTAATGACTTCTATACTTTTTATAATGTTAGTCAGATTAGTTTAAATAGAGAGATGGAATAAAATATTCAGGTTGAAAATACTTCAGTCAGTACCTGAAGCAATAATTTCTGGAGGCTGCTAGAAAAGAACTTCAGCCCAAACTGTTAATTATTTTATTGATTATTTCTTACGAGAATTTAGGATTTTCAGTCCTGTGTTGTGGTACTTAGAGACTTGTGGTACTTGCATGGAGAAAAGAGCACCCAGTGAGTTACTTTGAATTAAAACACCCATTCAACAAGGAAGCATGTAAAATGCATTTGGCTAAATTAGCAAGTATTGCAGGGCCTCTACAGAGTGGGAGAAGATAGATCCTGACCTACAAAGCCTTTCAATCAACAGAGGTCTTTCTATCAACTTAATCCACTTTAGATATGTCTAGTGGTCCACTAAGTCTGTATCAGTGTAACAATGAGTTATTCTCACTTCTAAATCTTCCTTGGTTTTAACATGACTTAGGCACATGTTTAAACTTAAGCAAAACCTCAAGTGGTTTCAATATAGGTAAGTTGAATTGTGGACCTTTAATGAAGGGAGAAGCTTACAAATTAGTATAAACACAACTTCTGCATGAAGAATAAATTCCCTGATGCTATGGGTAGCTAAAATATGATATAAAACAAATTCCAGTTTGGAAGGAGCTCTTATTGTGTTCAGTCTTCCTGTGTTTATTTTTAATAGCTTGGAAGTTCTCTTGGAAAGAGGATCTTCTGATTTCCAGTGATTCTCAGACTCTTGTCTAGTCCAGGTGCATCGTGATATCCTATTGCTTTCTCTTCATTATTACCATATTTTTAAAATTCTTCTTGCAGACAGACTACCCTGTACTTATTGGCAAACTGAAACATTGATTGTGATGTCAATGCTATCTGTGTTATCTTTGGTAATGAATAGTTTCAACTGAAACTCTGCATGTAAATAAATCATATATAATACAATAGTTTCAGTATACCAATGGGTTATTAAAAAAAATTTATGTCACTTGCCTGTTTGGGTTTTTTTAAGGTGTTAATAAATTTTTTGAAGCCTTCTACAGTGCATTAGGAAAACAATGTGTCAAATCTTCTCTCTTTGCTGCTACTAAACAGAGAAATGACACTGCACTATTTACACTTTCCTTGCATTTCTTTGCTTTCTGGGCCGTTTGTTGCACTGAAGGCTGCAAATACTTGTTCTGTGATGAGCAGGATGACCACCAAGATTCATCAGCAGATTAATGCTGAAGTCAGGATGACATAGAGTTTACACTATTCCAGAAGATTTTGAGCATGAAATGAGTCTGACCTTTTGTGCAATGCAGAGGAAACCTCATCATAAGCATCTTCTTATTCAACTCAATTGTATGGGAAAGCTTTAAAGAGCAGCTGTAATCTCCACCTAAAACCCAGTGTTTTATAGAAAGGTTGTACCATTTAATCTGGACATTGTAAGAAATATGTTTATTTTTAATTTCAGTTATCTAAATCACCATGAAACCGCCTAAAATATGTCTCCATATTTCATTTGGAATTAGAATAATTATTGAAGTTATTTGTCTGTATTTTAGAAGGCAGTCCAGCAGAAACTTTACACTAAGTATTCACAAAGCTTTAAATTTTGTCTTTTTTGCGATATGGACATTTAAAGAAGGCTGTCAACACAGCCTGGAAAATGAAATTTTTTTCTAAAATTTAGGAGCAGGGAAGAAGAGAGGAAACATAACATTGAATTCGGTATCTAAAGGTTACTTTTGTCTATCTCTACCCTTTTGCTTCAAAATACCAAGGCAAATTGACTGTCACACAATCCTGTGCCATTAATGCTTGGAATGAAGGATATAAAAGATAGAAACTTCACCTCAAATCAGTTTAGCTTCATTGATTTCAGATTGACTGAGCTAATTTATAATAGGTGCAGTTCTGCCCCAGAGATATAGCCAAAGGTAAACAAAGGTAAATACAGCCTTCTCACCTGGAACTCAGGCAAATTAAAGTTCTTCTACTTACCTACTCATCTGCTCTGAACAGATTTTCCTCACTTTTTTTGCTATATATACATATCACTTTTTCCTGAATATAAATAATCAGCTTTATGGTCTCAAATTCGCAATACAGTTTTATTAGAAAGAAACAGGTAGATACTGCAGAACAAGATTGAACCTAAAGACTGATTTGTTTTATCAAAAGTTCAGTCATAGATGAATGCACTCAAATGGGCCCATAGCCTTTTATTTATTTGGTAGTATGTGATATTTTAGAGGAGAGGTAATGTGATGGGATCATGCACCTAAAGAATGGCTTCACAATTGAGGGTCAGAGCTGTGGATGTAGTGATATGGTCTGACACCACTGCAGCTGTCGTTAAGTCATTTCAATGTATGTTGGGCTGGCATATTAGGAAAGGAAAAAGAAATTATGAATACTGAAAAAAACACTTCTGATTCAACAAAATAGGGCCAGCACCCACAGCAAGCAGTGGTTCCTCACAGGACCTCATCATTTGGGGTAATTCAGTGGCCTAAAGGTAGGAATCCAGGAACTCAGAAGTGTTGGTAGTGCCATTGTTACAAAATGCCAAATTTACCCTTGAGGTATAGGGAGGACATCCCCAAGGAGTCCCCATTCATCAAGTGTATCCTCAGATCATGTCTAAGCCACTGGAGAAGCATTGAGTTCAACACAAAAAACATCAGTCACGGTTATTTTAATTCAAAAGTGCACAGTGAGGAAAAGTGGTGTTACACTGACCTTGATTTGCATAATATATACTTGTTAGAGTGGACCTGTCAATATGGCCAGGTCCACAAGCAGCAGATTCCCCCTGCTCTCAGTTCAGCAGGCATTTGTCAGTAAATCTGGCATCATCACTGCTGCTAGCTCAGGGTTGCAGTTCCTGTCAAAGAAATGAGAGACATGGGCTCGGGTTCTTCATGAGACAGAGTGGGATTAAAGCTGGGTTTCTTCAGGTGAATGCCCCGGTCACTTGACTAACAGGCTTGCAATGGAAGAGTGAGGTGGAAGGGAGCTCTAGGTGCTTTCAGTGGAAGCTGGGAAGCTGTTGAACAAGGAATGCAAAAGTCATAAGCCAAAGATCCAATGAGGTGAAGCAGAAAATTAGGGAAATTCTGGATTTTGCTCTGCATTGATTTATTTGTGCACATCGCATTTAATTGTGATGGGGTAAGATGCCCAATATTAGGAATAGAAATCAAACCAATTAGACAGAGTCAAATCTGTTCAGTCTTACTGCAAAATTTGACTATTATGATAATATTAAGAACTTTATGAGAGAGGGTTTGTGATTTTTTTTTCCCTTTTTTTCCTTTTATTTATTTTCCATAAGCAGGAGCTGGATAACTGTGAAAACATATTCTGTAAAGTAGAGTTAAAGGCCACTAACTGACTGATCAGCCTTGTCTCCTGACTTGAATGTTCACTCCCACTCATCTTACAATCACAGAGCAGGTGAATTACTTTTGGAAAAGTTTATTATTGTAGAAGGTAATGAAACTATAAACCTGCAAGTTCTTTGCTGGACAAAAAAATACTCAAGTGACTGTCACTCTTACTCTGCCACAAAAAACAGCCAAACCTTTGTCTTTTGGATTATATATCTGATTACACCATAGGTATTTATGAACCTGAACCTACTGATTATAAAATTGCAAAACCTATTTTAATTTTTAATGAAAAATCTTAATGAGAAATTATGTCTCATTCTTATTTAATTTTATGAAATTTAAAAATTCTTTCTTCCTGCTGAACACCATTATAGTTTATTTCAAATAAAAATGCCCTTGACTTGAACATTAGGTTTTTACTTACACTAGGTTAGAACTGGTGTGTTCCTTCTGCTAAAATCATCATTTACAAAGAAAAGGAAGCAGTCTACTTTTCATTCTTCTAAGTTCTATTATATTTCTAAGTTTTATTTGCTTCACTAAAAGTGCAGCTGATTCAGAAAGAGATGCTTCTACAGGAGTTCAGAGATCAGAGCCCTTTTTTTTGATGTGTCAAGCTTTTCTTGCTGAACATTTGGGCTCTGTAACAATTTATTGGAGATCTTTTACACCATGAAGTCGTAACTGTTAACAGAAAGAAAAACACAGAAAGGAGTTAAGTTCATTATCAAATTAGGTAATATAATACAGACATCCACTGTTGGAAAATAGTGCTGCAAGAACACATAACAAAATTTATGGGCTGGAGAGTCATCTGTTTCTTGCCAAATTATTATTTAGTTCTGTTTTCAAGGTTTATATAAGAATTAGTGTATCAGTACCTGTATAATCTTTTTCTGTGCATTCCTGCAGTTGGTATACCAGGATATTTAGTGGGTTGTGTTCCAGCAATGGCAGTCCAGACATGGAGAAGAGTCTTGGAACAGTCCTGCAGTCTTTCAGCTCAGGCTATTTCTAGTCGGGGTGATTTTCGTGCTTCACAAAGATATCCCACAAGTCACAAACCCTCAGGGACCCAATTCGTTTAAGAAACTGAGTGAGGTTTCAGTCTAAGATGCTGTCACACACATGAAGGATCTTCTTAATTTCACCTTCAAAACCACTTCAGGTCAAGTTCAAACTGGGTCAGAGGGGAGGAGAGAATCTTATTTTTCATTCTGAGTTCATTTGCCCTCCCTGACTCTGTCCTGACAATACAATCAGGCTTTCACCAAGGTCTTGGTTCCATTTCACTGGAGAAGTCAGGGACTGAAAACAAAAACCAGATTAACTTTCTCCCTCTGGTTGTCCATTCCATGTCTGTGCCATAATACAAAAAACAGGAAGAAGAAGATCTACCATCTTTGTTTACATCTTTCTATGAAAAAAAGAAATAATCTTATTTTCCTGTTATAGAGTACCAAATTAACTTCAGAGTAGTGTAAGACAAACTTTTGGAAACAACTTTCCTAACAACACTTCTGTTCTCACAATCTATGTAGACATATAGTATTCTGAAAATAATATATGTGATATTAAAGTACAATATAAATATATAACATGGAACAGGTAGGCCATGATTTGAGGGGGTTAATCACGTACATATCCTTCATAGAAGACAGTATAACAGTCAGTTGTAAAAGTGAGTTGAGAAGAGAGGAAATGAACACTCTTCCAGCTTCAGCAGTCTTCAAACAAAGACAAAAATTTCTATAAATCTTTCAAACCTGTAAAAAGAGTCATCTACTCTTCTAGTCATTAATCAGATAAAACGTTATCACTAAAAATTATGTCCAGCTTCCTTTCCTCTTTGTTACATCTTCACAACATAGTAAGTAGAATGTAAATACATTAAACTGAGTTTTTCAAACTAATTAAAATAAATCTAAGCTTATTTGATAGGCCTTATCAGCACTGCAGGTGACATTGACAGACCCACTCAGGTCCCATGTTCAGCCATGGAACAGAATGATTCCTTATAAGTATTGACTCATTTTTGAAAGGATATATGAAACATTTGAGTCAATATACTTTAAAAATGCCCACAGGTATTCTGTAAAGATGTTTAACAAGGCAAAATCTGATGGTTTACTTTCTTAGAATCTCAGCATTTCATGATACAGTTATCTTACTTTGAGGAATAAGGTAGGAAAAAACAGACTGCAGACTATTTGATGATTATGGCAATGTATAAAAATAATTATGGCAACATCTGAATGGTCAGTGGACAGATCTTTCTTACCTGATCCCTCTTTCACACTGCAGGACTGCTTAGTTTGTAGCTACAAGGTGCACACAGGGATCATGAAGAGCTGCAAGAGCACGGCAAACATCAGGTGCCGTGCAGCCTCAGTTTCAGGTATGTGAGTAATTCTCAACAAAAGCCTCTAGAAACATTTGGTGTTAACCTTTAATGAAAAATTCCTTAACAGTGATAAAAGAATCAGAGGGGATGTAATAAGCAAAGAATGAGCAATTTAGGAAGGCTTAATATTATACAGGAAGGTGACCTTCTTCTCAGACTGCAGAGAGTGAAGCCTCCTTGCAAGTCATGGCTATTTCTTTAGGCTTTTAATCCCTTTTTTTCATGTGTAGCCATGACACAAAGATTTATTAATGCTCAACCATGTGTTCGTGAACACTTTAGCTGTTCTGAAAGGGTGACAATTGCATATCCAGCTAACAGGAAAATGTGTTTGACCGCCACATTCTTCTGTTCGACACCTTTCTGCTATGTAGACCCTACTGGATTTTCAGCTGGATTCCCCAGCTGGTAAGAATTGAGGAAGCCAATAGAAACAAATGGGGAAAAAAGTTAAAATTCAAACTTGATAATAAAGGTCAAAATCGTAATTAGTTAAGTTTTTCTCATCATAACATAACATTGAGAAGATTTTAGACTTTTAATTTTTGCCCAAGTATAATTAGGGTGTAACAAACACTAGTGTTATATGGATTCTTTGCCGTTACAGCAACTTTGGTGTAAACATTTGGTAAAGAGACTGAAGAAGCAACAGTAATCATAGTACACTTGGAAGCTGCTGTGGTGTTTATTTCTTCCTTGATGAACAGCTGCTATTACACTCTGCACCATTAAAATTATTTAGTTAATCTCTGAAATGTGGAAAACAATTTCTGGAGCGAATTAATTGCCTCTCTAAAAGCTTTAGTGATTTTTTTTTCTTATTTTCCATTTCAGAAATACTTTCACCAGCTATACATTGAAGTGCCATTCTTACAGTGTCAGTGTTACGCATTGACAATGACAGGTCACTAAAATGTTGCTTATACAGCAGGATGAACTTCACTGCAATAGTTCAAATTCCTGTTTAAAGCACACCTCTCTCTGCAGGCAGGAGAATAATCAAGGCAGGAGTCAGGGGAGAAATCCAACCTTGCCATATGGTTGAAGGAAAGTACCCTCCTGAAGACAAAGGACAGGATGATCAGCACACTTTTGCTATGAGATGAGCCCATGAACAATTCATTAGCTGTGTGCTGTGTATTGATGGATATCTCAAAATCATATATCCTCAGATATATCCTTAGACTAAAAATGCTAGGGTGTGCTTTTCTGGATCAAATGGAATCACAGCTCTGACCAGCTTTATTTTAGCAGAAACTTCTGTCTCATGCTTGAAAGGGTGTAATGATAAACACTCCTTCCATTTAGCACAGTTCTTGGCAAGTTCACAGCAGTCCTCAAGGTCTTTTTTTTAATTATCTGAGCTGCAGTTAACATTTCCCAAGGAACCAAGCTGGAAGAAACACCTGACAAGATAACAAAAACATAGATAAACTAAAGTTCATATTTGGTTCCATAGTTATTTTTATTACAATAATGTACAAGCTCAGTACCAACTTTAGGTATTATGGCTTTCTTGTGAAAGGTATTGTTCAAATGTATGTCTTGTTCCTGAATGCTTTAGAGATACATACCAAAAAACTCTATGGTGGATGCAGGCAGTAGGACATTTTTGAAGAAAATATTCAGTCACTGGTAGAGTAAATAGTGTCCTCCAAATGCCACTGGTATGACTACAAAGTAGTCAGTGATATTTTAGACATGCTATCAAATAAATTCCTTTATGGAAAATTCAACATAAGCAAATAATTAGCTTTGTAATGCCATTTCACCCAAGCATGATAAAAACCATAAATACTGTTTTTCTTTTTTTTAAGAACCAATAAATTAAAGGTGAGAAATAGCATTGTGGAAAAAAAATGAGATATCAATTCAAACTTTAACAGCAAATTAGATGAACAGGAAAAAGTCTATGAAGGGATCTCTGCAAGGACAGGTCCACTATCTACCATTAGACTACAGGCTATAGTTGAAAGCACTCAAACCTTTTACAATAAAATCTGTGGGCTATATGTAAATTTCTCTATATTCTTAGTGACCTGAGTAGTTGATTGATTATAATTGATGTAAAATGTGTGACTCAATACAGAACCCCACATCCAGGTGTAATTTCTTTCGATAAATTCCTTACTACTACACCTGTGTGAGCTTTCCTTGTCAGGAAGGTTGCATTGAAAGAGAAGTAAACCCATGGTTGCCTCCCCTAACTCTGAGTTCAGCCTGATACTTGTGAACTTTCAGCAAGTCAGGAAGCTACCAGTGATTTTTTTGGAGCAGGTAAATTTCTGGTGCTTCCCACACTTTCTGTACCTAAGATATCACTTTGGTTACCCATGATTTTGTCATTAAGCCATATAGACACAGCAATTATATATTTATTTGGAAATACTGTTTTCCCTCCTACTGTCAATATTTCATAATTTTCTTGATTTGCTTCCTATTTTTTCCAGTGTTCCTTCTCATCTTCTGAACAGACACATACAGGGGTTTGTAGTCCGTTAAATTTGGTCATTCCCTTTGGTCTGTTGCTGAAGTTGCAACTATGCATTCTCTCAGAGGTTGTCAGGCTGCAGCCTTTGCAGCTGCATCTAATTCATTCCCTTTACTAATTTCTGTAGTGCCCTTGGCATGAGCTGGGCATGACAGTGATTTCTTTAGGTATGTGAATTAATTCTAACAAGTTATATATTTCTTTTCCACTTAATATTTTCTTGCCTGATGATGTGAAAAATCCTTATTCTTTCCACAGCATTCCAATTGCATGAATGATCCCAAGGCCCTACAAAACAAAAGTTATTGTCTGCTGAAAATCAAAAATGGGGTAGATTCAAAAGGTATATTTACAAGACCTGGGAGTGAAAAATTATATTCTAGTGGGAAATTCTTTTAAATTTAACTTAGTGGAACAATTCTGGGTTTATAGTATATTTTTTCCTAGAGTTTTCATATCTTATTTTGCAATTGGTTCCCTACAGTTAAATATGTATCCAGAATTTCAACATACTTAGCACACTAACTAAAAAACAAATCTCAATATTTCTCTGACAAAAGGAAGAACTTGTATTCATCAATATAGTCATGTTGAAAAGAGAGAGAGATGCAGAGCAATACTCAAATTACTTTTTAAGAGATCCAAACATAGCTGCTGGGATGTGTTAAGATATACCTTAAATTTCCACTATCATCAATAGAGATATCAGAATGATCATGGGATCTAGAGAGCTGAACAGCAACAAGTATATGACTCTATTTCTTATCTATAGGCATATTAAATAATGTAGAACACCTTAGTTAGCCTAGATAATTTAGAGTGTCTAGGATGCTCCAATAGTCTGGCAAATATGGTGTTGGACTTCTGGAAGACCCGTATTCCTTCTGATGCGGCAGCTGGATAGCAGGTAAGAAGTCAGAGTTTTTGTGTAACTAGACAACTGTGTTTAGACAACTGAATCCTACCCTGGATTTCCCCTTTTGGAAGCTTAAATCTCTGCTGATTACATTCACAGGTAGGAGTCTGATTATTGAGCTGAATGACACATGTAAGGTGTTTGCTGGAGTGGAATCAGAAGCTCTCAAAGTCAAACAGCAGGTTAATGAAAAAACCTTCCATGATTTTCTTCTCCTTTTGTTACTTTCCACCTTCAGCTGGACAAGGGTGTCCATTTAACAAATTCAAATTTCCAGAGTTACAAGCAAAGCTGTAGAATCAGTTCAGGAGAATTATTTCATCACAATTACATGCTGTGCAGCCATTTGTGAAAGTGTAAAGTCAGCTTAAAGGAGGGAAATTGATATGTCACCATCTATTGATAGAGGTTCTAATAGAAAGCAAAGGACAAAAGTCAGATTTATGTAAATGTTACTGTTATCCATCCAGCTAAAAAGTGAAACTGGAACAGGTTTATTTCTTTATACTGGGGAAAAATACATCCCATATGCAATAAAGAGAAATCCTAGAATTTAGGAATGACCAAAAAAACTATGACACTTTCAGAGAGGAATATATGTGGATTATTCAATTCACGCAATTTAGAAATTGACAGAATACATAAAACTGATAATTTCTAGATATCTCAGTGAATGAAAGCAAATAGATTCCAGATTATCCTCTTTGTTAATTTCTTCACTGAAGCAATGATTTGCTTGTGCCTCCCTGGGTTCCTTTGACTTCTTTTCTCACCTTGAAGAATATATTCCTTTGTAAGTAGTCCAGTGAAGCCAAGAGGAATAAATAGCAATTTTAATGGTATACACAATATAACTTTGTCTATAATAAATGTGTACGGCATTAGTGTGCAATTCCTTTTAGCACAGGACCCTGAAAACACTTTTCTCCAGAGAGGTGAAACTCAGCTCAGTATGGAATAGCAGAACAGGGTGTGAAAGTCACTTCAGTTACTATTTCTTGACACTCACTTTCTCTGTTAGTCTTGCATACCAAGCAAATATTCTTTTCTGTCTGAAGGATGAGAGGCACGAACAACAGCTACTAAAACTTCAGCACATTTGTCTGTAAATTTAATGTAAAACTGCCTTGAGGAAAATGGGTAATCTAGTTCTCTTCCACCCAGTCTTATGGCAAGAAAAACTATAATGTTATTCTAAGCAGATGTTTGCCTAAATCATTCCTTAAATGATGCAGATTTTGCTACTTTTATTGACATTCCTCAGCTAGTCTACCAGAAATGTTTTCCTAATGCCCAATTGAAACTGCTCTTGCTGAATATTAAGCCTGTTCTTGTCTTGGATGACAGAATAGGGAATACAGTTATTAAACATGAAAATGTCAATACAAAGCTTGAAGGAACTGTAAATGTTTTGGAACCCAGAGAACAATTTACTAATTTCTATTTTGCAGTTTATCTGAAAATGATTGTCATTGTCTGCCTGCAGTCGCTCTTTTCTTGAATTAAGTTCCATATCTTTCCATATTTCCTCATTTTTCAAGATGTCTGATCATGTTCTGTACACCTGTGAGATGGCACACATCTTTTTTGAGGCTGAAGTGTCTCAAGCTCCAGCTTCAAAGGCTTAGTATTATCTAGTAGAAGAAATAATCTATGTGTATCAAAACACAGACACACTCTTAATGCAATGCATGTCAATTATTTCAAATTGAGATACACTGTAGGAAAAGATACCTTTCTCTAAAACTGCTGTCTAACCAGTGGTCCTCTTCTTTATTCTCTTCCACTAAAAATTTCTACCTAAAAATTTGCAATTCTTCTTGAAAATTCTTATAAAACAAATAAATGTATTCTCTTTTATGTTACCCACATTGTAGCAAAAAAGCTGAGGTGAAAAAGTCCCTCAGAAACCAGATGACATTGTAGCCCACTATGTATTTGCAACCACTTTTACCCATTTACCTTAGTAGTTAAATCTCTGCCATGTTGCTCTACCTTACTGCTCAGAATAGTTCAAATTCCTTCTATGACTTGATTTGCCATTTCTGCTTGATCTGAGACAGGCATTATCTGCTAGCAGTCTATCAGCAGCTGACACAGAGGATGACAAAACTCTTCTATAAAGTCCAAAAAGTAATTCTTCCACGTACATGCAATAAATATTCTTAACAGCTATTAGATTTATTTGGATCAAGGAATGAAATATTAAGTCAGTTTCAAATATTTTTAACTGCTGTAATTAACACTTGCCCTTCACATAAATCTGATATAGACATACTGGTCATAAGCTGGAATTTATACAGGCAGAAGTAATACAACTCATAATCACTAAAAGTGAGATTTATAAAAGTTTTGCACAACTGCTACTGAATAGGTGGCATTCATTTTTTTCAGGAGCATTTCAAATGTCCTTTTAAAAGCCAACCAAAGGTTGTCTTGATATGTCCATTTAATTAGAAGCTGAAAAATGTGATCCTTATGCTCTTGTCAGGAGCATACTGCATGCAGGGATTGAAATACATTTGATTGGCTCCTCAACATGTAGCTGCACTTCAAGCAACAATTCTGGAGCACTGATAATTGGTGCCCTGCAGCTTTCCCCACTGAAAATCAATTGAATTTCCATTATGTTTCAATTGTCTTGCAGTGGGAAACCTACAGGGTTTCATTGGCTGGTGGTTTTTTTACTATTACCTTCTGCACTAGAGAATAAAAGTTTTTAATGCTTTTTCCTAGGTAAACTACTAGCAACACAAGAAAGTAATCAATTTAAACAATCTGCTCTGCATGAAACTCCCTTCCCAAAAGGGCAAGTAATCTTCTCCTGTATTGTACTGATTTTCTCATACTTCCAAGCCTTGCCTCTGTCACCATGGTCGGCAGATATTTTGCAATGTTTTGCTCACCTAGTACTTTGTATGGAAATGAAAATGAAATCTTCAAGCTGTAGATTGAGATGCAGAAATGCAAACTGAGGTCTCTGGGTGAGAGCCCAAGAGGCTGTGAACTGCCAACCTCTGGAATAATAAAAGGCATGAAGATGGGTGCCCGCCACGGGAACCTGACCCTGAGAGACACAGCAGGAGCAAGGAACTGCTGACCTTTTGGATAACAAAGGTGATGAAGACGAGTGACACCAGCGAGGTGGATGAGCAACAGAATGGGAGGGCAGGAGCAGAGGGCTGAGGAGGAAGAGTGAAACTGGGTAGGTGTGAGGGGAACCTTTGGTGGAGGATCCCTCTTTGGAGGCACCAGCTCCAGCTGTTTCTGTTTTACTGTGCCGTGAATAAACGGCTTAATGAAACGAGACATCAGAGACTGCCATGGGAAATCCAGGGTTGAGCTGGTCAAGAAACCAGTGTGAGTGTGAATGTGGGGCATGGGGGAAGTGAAATGGGGACCCATGGGGTCACTGGAGCCACCATTGTGAAAGGACTTTGATCCCAGTAGTGCCAGTCCCTGGCACTGGGAGGGCAACTACCTTGATCCTGGATGATCAAGCCAGGAAGTTCCCTTAATGAAATAACAGAACCAGCTTCTCAGTTACTCCATTGTGCAGCCAAACCATGTGCCATATAAAACTGAATGCAGGACAGACTGAAGCAAGGGCTTGTTATCACCACTTTGTACTTCATTTACAGCAACTGCTTTCACCTTATTAGACTGCACAAGACATGACCTCCATATTGACTCCTCACTTTTCTTCAACTCAAGATGGCCAGAACTGAAGAAAATTCTTACAGTCATCAAGAGAAAGTTGGATGAATGTACCTCTGTGTAATCAAACACAGCTTTACCAAGCAAAAGTATCCACCCATGGTCTTTCTTATTTTAGTGACAGTGATATTTAACTGTCTGGTCAGAACAAACACAGGTGGCATTTGGGAAATAAAGGAGTAAACTAGAGTTTTATTAGATCAGAACAACTGAAAGAGAATGTTCTTAAAATGGAGGACTGTGTTATTAACAGCAGTCTCCCATGCCTTATTCTGATATTGTTATGTGTCTTTAGAAAAGTCAGGGAAAAGGCAAGCATTATTTTAAGCTTCAATCAGGTAACAGAATAAAAGATTTCTAGAAAGAGAAAAAATGGTGAATGATCTTGAAATCAAAGTTCTAACAAGCGGTCTACGACCCCTTTTCGGTATAAAAAGACATCATCTGTGGCTCTGAAAGTTATATTCAAGTTATATTTTGAATGCATTCTTCCTCTGTAATGCCAAAGAGTTAGATCAAACACTTGCTTCCATAAACTTCTTATGTGTGCCAAATTCCTAATTTAATTCACAAAGTATAGCCAATGACATACTAATGGATGCTACATTAATATAGCTATAGAAACAACATTATATTAATTAAAACTTTGTAAATGCTGTAATTAAGATATTCAGTGACAGCTGCCTTTCCAGTCCCTTAGCTTCACCCAGAAGTCTCTCAGCACTACTCATTTTGGAATCGGCAGCTGCATGGATGTAGGAAGAGCCATCTGTTGGTATTTTTTAAATGTTAACTGAGAGAGGTTCCAAACAATTGCTCCTAATACTTAAAGAAAAATTAATTATTTTTTTAAAAAATTGTGTTTGACTTTGACAGGATTTATGTCATTAGCACTTAAAAATGAATGCATCTTTGGCTTCATATCTGACTGATGCACTCTACCAACATAGAATCAGAATACCTTTGCATAGGTAAAGCACTTCAAGATTTTACCCCTGGTCATATTTGAAAAGCTTTATTATCCAGAAGAGATACAATAATCTACAAAAGGTCTACAAAGTCATTTCATGGATAGTTGTTTTTCTGCACTATCAAGTCAAGGGACTTTTTCTTCTCACGTTTGGAATTTCTATGGGTTCAACACAGATAATATCAGTCTATGTGACCCTTCTTTCTCTTCTGCAGCCTTACTATCTTCTAAGCTAGGCTGCCCATCATATATAGGAAATTCAGAAAGCTGCCAAAACTCCTCCATATTAAACTATTTGCTTTCATATTTAGTTTCTCACTTATCTCAATGGACTTTGGATCTTGCTTGTCAGCACAGCCAATTTACCCCCTCTTACCTTCAATCTAGCATTCCTACTCTGTTAATTTAATCCTACAATATGAAGCCATTTCCTTGTGAATAACATTTCTCCCTCTTTGATGTTTACATCCTCTAAACAATCTGTTGCTGTTATCAGACCTGAAGGAATAATGAATTCAGTGAATTACACATTTTTTCCCTGTGTCAGCAAGCAGATGGTATAATTCTCGAACTCATTCATCATTTGAAATTATATTGGAAGAGCTTTCAGTTTTGCTGCGTGGGAGCTACATGAATGACAGACATGCTGCGCATCCGTATTACCAGCTAAGTTAACTCCATGGTTTACTCCTGTGTTCCAGTTCCCCAGTCACCAACATTACAAAAATGTTCATTTTCTCCTGAAATCTTTGGTAGTGTAAACTCACTTTTCACTGAGAAGAAACTTTAACATAACACCAGGATAGTTTATTTCAAGGACAATTTGCAGCAGTCAGTAAGGACAAAGTAGCATCAGGTCTGTTTTCCTATACCCTGCTACTCCACTACAAAAGCAGGATTTGGCTGTAAACGTTTTGAAGTATCTTGAAGTCCCATCCCAGCCTTTCAAACATATACTCAGTGCTATGTAAAAAACCACAATGTTCTTGTGGTCTGCAACTCAGTTGCCTTATTGTTCCGATACTGCAATTAAAAAAAAAAAAATCCAAAAATAGTATTTAGAGTCTAGGGCCATAGGGCACTCAAAAAGAAATCTTCTAAGAAGTTTCAAAGTTGAGTTGTACAAGGCATATATGGCAGCACTACTGCTAAATTTAAACAGCTTTGAGCAGAGTGGATACAATAGCTCTACAACACTTCACCTTAATATTATAGATCTGACCAGGAAGCCAGGAACATAAGAATTTTACACTCTTTCCAGGAAATATTCTGTTTAATTTTATGCTGTAGCAGCTCAGGTGAAACAAGAGCAATTTATCTGCTTTTCCACTGACAGAAAGAGGCTGGATAATAACTGGGAGAACATGTAGAGGTGTGTGTGATGTTTTAGAGTTTTACTGTTCCAGAAGCAGAAGAAAGAGTCCAAGCCTTTACTTTCTAAGGTGACTTCTCAGTCATTGCAACCAGTTAGGAGTATGACAAAAGATACAATGGAGCTCTTAAAGGATTTCATTGATAAAATACAAATAAAGCACAAATAAATCTTTATGAAACAACAGTTACTTTGTATGCCTAAGCATATCACAAATTGCTTGTAAATCTGATGCTGTGGGGTTTATAGCAACCTCTAGTTTCTAGCAGTCTGGGGCACTCCCAGAAGAGATTTTTCTTCAGACCTGAATGGATAGAATGAGAAAGAGACTGATAATCTCAGATGCCAAATTTTCAGTGCTGACTCCTGTAGTAGAATGTAAACCCACGAATAGTGTAGCAGATGTTTGCCCTAATGAACCTGGAGAGATTAGCTCATCATAGAATAGGACATGCATGAGCCAGTCATAGACTAAGGAACCACTTAAACTTTTGTTATACAAGAATATGCCTCAAATCCAAAGTCACTTTGGGAGATGCCTGGGACTAACGATCCTGAATCCTTTTCCTAAACAGGGTATCTAAGATCCTTTCCTTGGACAAGCAAAGAAAGATTGCCTTCATTTATTTGAAACTGCTCTTTGTTCTCTATTTCATTATTTAGAACAAGTCCTTATCAAGTGCAAAACCCAATTCTTTCTTTCACTGAGGAGTTTCATCCTGTTTCTCAAGCAGCTAACTGCCTAGTTTCATACCATGTAGGAGATCAACATTTCATCAATATCTCCTTAGCCGGTGACTTTTTAGCACAAAATATAAAAACTTTAGTTAAAGGACTAGATTGAGGTATAAACAACTATATAGGGTTGCAGAATTATGTTCGTTCTCGCAAGCTTAGTGAACTCAGCTACTATAATTCATGGAGGCTGACACTGCTTCTCTCATACATGTATTCATGCACCTGTGATGGGATTAATCTAACTTCTACACTTAGCTGGCTCTACATAATTAAGGGTAATTTTTAAATACAGTTTTCAGACCTTGTAATTAAGGGTGAATAGAGGACCTACAAAGACGTAGTGCTGCTCATAAGCAAATTTATTTGGATTCTTCTGCCTTCCATTAAGCTGGCATGCATCAATAACATTGTAGTTTAACTACATAGCAATGCAAAAATATTTTCACTTTTTCAGTGACTACTTTCATAGTTAGAGATTTCAAAATTATCTTAAAAGTCCTAGGAAGAAATCCTGTAATCTATGGTATGTACTTTATAATAGCAGAGTTACAAATACTCACAAATATGGCTTCATCAAATTACATGACTTTGGATTGAAACTACCAAATCAATAAACCCCTGTGTTAAAAAATAGAAAAATCTCCAGTAAAATTTATGTCAATTAGTCAGCATTGTTTCCATCTAAACAAGCTATCAAATGAACATAAAAAACACACCACAATCTTTACGAGCTTCCATTTACATCTGATTTATTCATGTTTAAAAATGGAGTTTTGTAATATAACTCCATTATGCCCTGAAAGGCATTGGTAAGTCAACAATTCATGATAGTAATAAGAGCAAAACTTATATTCATTTTTGAAAGTTTTCTATGGGTTTTAAAATAGTTTTTAAACTTTCAGTTTTTGAGACTTTCTACCCTCTTAGACTGATGCCTTAAGTGCTGGTAAAAATAAGAGGCAGACACAGAAGTATAGGGAAAAAGGATATTACCTTGGGTTTAATAAGATCAAAGACGGAAAACATCGAGCAGCTCCATGTATTGTCGAGTCTCGCTTGGTCCCTCAAAAAAACCTTCAGTGGGAAAAAGCCCCCGCACCCAAAAACCTCCCGCCAAACCTAGAAACTCCTTCACAGAAAAACTCACCCGTGTACAACACGTATACCATTTTATGGACTTTACAAATTAGTCTANATAAACATGCAGTACTAAAGGTGCAGAGTATTGGGTAAGAGGTACAAGGAAAGAAAAAGGTGTAAAATATATTAAAAAGGGTATAAAAAGAAGACAAAAAACCATAAGGCATCAATATCAGAAAAAGAAAAACAATGTTGTTAATAAAAAAATGGGGTTTTTTATGGTCAATAGTAGAAAGAGGAGAGAAGATTATAGTTCAAAGGGAAAATTCAGTACCCAATGAATTAAGGACTTCAGAAAAGTCTTGGCATAAGTGTGAACCCACTAATATTTCCACTAGCCAAATCAGAGTATTAGATGTCCACCTATTTGACTATTTTGTTGCAGTGGTCTGGAACTTAAGTTTTAAAACTTCCATAGCAGCAGAAAAAGTGTAGAAAATGTCTTTCTACATTTCTGCTAAGGAAGTTTGCCCATGTGAGTAGGGAATGCTTGCATAAGGAGATTTTTCAGGATTTATATTTTCACACATATTAATGACACTTTCAGAGGACTAAAAATCCCCACCCCATTTTGCACACCGCAACACCATTTCATTGCAGAAACTGAATGTATGGAACTAAACCTGAAGATAATTTTCTCCTTAAATTCTCCCCTTCTTTTTTCCTCAAAGGTAACTTGAGAACGTCAGGACTGATGAAAGAGATTAAATGGGTTTAATCTTACTTTGCAGAGCAACTGTTAGGGATTCCAGATTGTACTGTTGATATTAAACACTTTCCAATGAAACAAGAAGGTGACAAAATCCTGTCCTTGAGGAATTAATAGATAATTTAAGAATAATTATCCTTCCAAATCACAAGGTTGAAGAAAAAAGTAACTTTTAATCAAATAAGGAGAGCTTGATTAGATATTTGACAGTGTTCTCTGTTGGTTTAGTCTAGACAGTGCCACGAAGAATCTGTAATAATATAACATTGCAAAGTAAAACGTGCCCCAGATCAACATAATCCAAAATTCTGATTTTGATTCTAGTCAGAAGCAGATACTAAGAAAAAGATTAAAGAAGTTAAAAACAGATAGATGAGGGGGAAAAAAGCAGCCTCTGCATTCAGCTGCATGCTGGTTTCCAGCAAATAACCCTGGTCCTGCAACACAGCAAGTTCCATACTTTGGGATTCCATCTGGCAAGTAAGTTATGAGATGACAGTAGTCTGGGTAGTACAGCTGATAACACTACAGGGAAGGGATGCCATCTAGAAGGATCCCTTCAAGAGTGCTGTGGGTGCACTCAATCCCACTGTCTATGCTATGGATGAAGCTACTAAACAGTATTTGTCTCTGTACACACCCTCAAGGAACTCCACTCCTTACCAGAATCCACTTGGGAACTGAGCCATTGACTATAACTATTAGGATGCAGACTTCCAGCAAATTCCTTAACCTTCTAACAGTCCATCTACCAAACACCTTTCTTTCCCATTTAGTGGACAAAATGTTGTGGGAGACCGTTCTAAGAGCCTTACTGTAATCCAGGTAGATGACTTCTGTAGCTCTTCCCTTGTCCAGTGACACAGCCACTACACAGTAGAAGGGCACTAAATCAGTCAGAATAATCTGCCTTTGGTGAAGCCATGCTGTCTGTCTCCAGTCACCTCCTTGTCCTCTATATGGCTTGATATATTTTTCAGGAGAATCTGTTCCATGATCTTACAGGGCACAGAGGTGAAGCTGACTGGTCAGTAGCTCTCAGGGTACTTCTATTTCTCTTTTTAGAAAAGGGGTATCATGCCGCAATGCTGTCAGTAGGGGCACTGGGCAACCGCTCGCGGCTCCAGGGGCTGCCAGGCTGGTCCAAGGCACGGGATGGCTGGCGAAGTTCCTGCGAGGTTTCACCCAGCCCATCAATGGTACAGGTGCACCGAGGAAGGAGAGACAAGCAGAGGGGCTTTCCCAGATGCTTTATTCGGCACTGGGGTTGTGCTGGCATAGTGTATTACAGTTACATAAATACCAAGACGACGGTGTAGGGGAAGGGTACAACATCCTATGGGGAAGGAGTGAGTGGTTTGAATTTGGCGGGCTTTGTATAGGATTGTGCAATACAGAGGGCTTGGGGAGCAGAAAACAGATACCGAGGGGGCGGAGGGGAGATAACAGAGCCAGGCCATGAAATAAACCAAAACTGGCCAGAGCACACTGCAACAGTATCATGTTTCCTTTTTTCCACTCTATGGGGACTTTGTCTGACTGCCATGACTTTTGAAATATGATGGAGAGTGACTTGGCAACAAGATTCACCATTTCCCTCAGGAACCTGTGGTACATCTCATTATGTCCCATGGACTTGTTTATTGCTAAGGTTTCTCACGTAATCTTAAACATAATCTTCATTGGCCTGCAGTAAACACCAACCTTGAGTTTCCTTTTGCTGGTTTGGCAGCTAATTTTTACCTATATCTCCTAAGGTCTTCATCCCTTGTTTTCAAAGGTAGTTCTGTGTAGTAAATTTTTTTTTTTTACATAAAAGGCAACCCATCTGGCTCCATCTCTGCCTTCTTGTCTGACATTTCTAAATAGTTTATATCCACCAATATCACCACTCCAGTAGTCTGATTCAACACACCTCATACCAGTAATAGTGATTAGACTATAGATCTCTAGCTGGACAGTGGCTTCCAACTCCTCCTGTTTGTTCCCCATGCTGTGTGTGTTGGCTCAGAGACACTTCAGCCAAGCAATCAACCATGACACCTTTTTAGAGGAACACACCCTAATTATATTGAGGCCTTTCACAGGTATTTGCCTGTTGGTTTCTAGAACATCAACAGCCCCTAGTTCTTCTCTGTTGCTCAAAACTTCATCCCCTTCTCCTTGTGATTCTGGTTTAAATTTCTCCTTAGAAGCCGGATCAGCTTTTTGTGAAAGACCCTCCCACTCCACTTTATGGGTGAATCCCATCAACAGAAGTGACTTCTCAAAGGTAGATTCTTGATTGCTGTAGAAGTCAAAACCTTGAGTATGGGACCAGCTATACAGCCAGGTATTCATCTGTTCACCTCCTTCTTCACAAATCCTCTCCTCTGACTGGGAGAAAAGAGAACTAGCTGTGCTCCAGATTGCTTTAAAACTGCCCTGAGGGACATATTTGGATTGTTCTAAGTTGCCTCATCACAGTATCACTAGACTCTATATGGAAAAGTAGGAATAATCTGTAGGCGATAATAACAGTAGGTGATAATCTGTAGGCTTCACCAGACCTGGCAGCCTCTTGGTGTAACCATGAATGCAAGCTCCTGGTCGGCTGCAAATTTCTCTGGAGAAATTGTCTGTATAACAAAGGAGTGGTTTTTTGCCTCTCAGCAAGGAGTCTCCAGTTACTACTAATAATTTACATCCTTTTCTGCTGGCACTGGTTCTAATGCAGGTGGGTGTTTGGATCAAATTGCACAGTTGACTTCTCGTGTGTCCTATCTGTTTCTTACTCGTCCGTCATTCCTTATTCTCAAATCACTGTACCTGATATATAGGGTCACTCTAGGGGAAAAGTGAAGGTTCTTCTGTCTTGAGAACCCAGTTCACTCTATCTCACAATTTACTTGCATCTTGAGGTTGAATTTAAACTTCCCTATTTCTTTAGATGTTCTTTAGTACCATTTCATGAGATTTTTTGTGAAATTAATGCTCTGAGAAAATGTTTAGGTTTTGTTGCATCAGCCTTTACAATGGAAACTGTTGCACTAGAAATTTTCATCAGCCCTACTTAATCTGGTTTAAATAATTGATATAGAAATGTTTTGTACAGCTGCACTAGATTGAATCAGACCCCAACTTGCTATACATTTCTTTTACTCTTTAACCATAATTGATGATATTTATAAGGAAAATCAGCAGAATCATTTGAAACTGCTTGATACATTCACTGGTTTTTAATTAATTGACTTCCTCTCTGTATTTTCATCCTTCTGAAATATAGCTATAAATCAAAACCACTGAGAAAAAAGCAGTGTACATTTTGATAATTTCCTAAATTTTCTCAAGAAAAACATGTGCTTCTGAAAGTGTTTGGGTCAAATGCTTTGGGAAATTTCAGCTGGATTTGTCTCAAGCTAAAGAAAATCAGACTGCTTGAATTTTCCACAGTAAATGAAACACCCATCTGAATACTCAAAATGGTGGCTAATGTTACTATGAACATTTCATTTCATGGAATGGTTAACAAAATCCAAAGGACTTTAGGTTCAAAACTCCCACTGCTCCAGGCATCTCTAAATTCTATGAATATATAAATTTCACTGTAAGTGAAATGCTTTTTTAAATGCAGGGAATTAATAGTAAATAGAGAGCCATGTAACCTGCAGGATGCACTGGAGGAAGACAGGGAGGTGCACTTTTTTGCTTTTAATTCAAGGTAGCACTGCCCTGACTCTAAACCACTACTAACTTTTTTAAGAAACAGAAAAATTATATACAGCTACTTTTCTTCCTCATTTGATTGATATTAAGATTAGATAGTGCTCAAAAGAGAAAGTGTTTGTCCAAAGAATTGGGTCACCAACCAAATGTGGGAGAGAGAACCCCATCTGTCATCTTGCTGTACAGTTTACAGAGCTCATTGCTCACCTTCAGACCCTAGCACCTAGGAATGTTTAAATCTCTTGATCTTCATTTCTTTAGAGCTCAATTACCATCCCTAAAGACGTATTAAGTCTGATCTTAAATATACATTGGAATAAATGCATAATAGTTGTGAGGTCTTTGGACACTATGATAATGAGTTCCATAAAAATATGAAGTCTACAGAAGTACCTCTGCTATTTTCTCTCCTTACATTCTCCTGAACTTCATTGATAAATATTAATGGTATTTTAATACTTACACATCTTCCACCATGTGCTCCTTACACTTTCTACCTTGGCACCTAAGCTTCCCTTAAGAAATTATAATAAATTTCTAAAGGCTTCCCCAGCACATCATCTCAGACCGAGCTAATTATCATTATAACCCAGTTTACTGATTCTTCCTCTGTTTTAGTAATACCCATGAAATACCATGCCAAGTACAGGTAATTAATATGTGGATCATTCAAACAGAGCTAGGCAATTTGCTGAATGTTGCCTTTATAATCATTGTATATCTGAAGAGGAAGAAGCAGAAAAACAGAATTATTTCTTCTATGCATTCACAATGAAACAATAACACGTTCCTTAGAATTTATTAATAGCAATGATTTCTAGCACTATTCTACCACTAGGCACCTCTTAGGACCTTCCAGTCTATGGAATGACCTGAAAAACTGTTTATTTTTTTATCAATTGATTAGCTTTTTTACAACTTTTAAAATTATTGTCTTTATTTCATAAACACCATCAGAAATGCTAGACCCTGTTTCGCCAGTTTATCGTGAGTCTGTGCATAAAAAACTTTTCAAGCTTTGTGGATGAGAAATATTTTGTGTCTATATTATTACAAAAATTTGTAAGAAATGTTTATTTCTTCAAAATTAAGTAATTATGGTGGCCCAGCTGTTCAAGGATTTAGTGAAGATTTCATGGAGCATTAATTTTACAGTACAAAAACCCCTACTTGTAATTACTATTTGTTCTTCAACTTTTCTAAATCTCTTTACTCATTATAATACCTGTTAACACAGCAAGTCTAGTATAAACAAAAATAGGACCTAAATATTATGTGTATTAAAAATATATATAATTGCACATTTGTATTTCATATACTGCAATATAATCTATTCTGTGAACTGTGAAAGACTCTTGCACCATTTCCAGCCACCAGCTGGGCAACTTCCTGCATGTCTACAGCTATATCCATATAGATGAATAGCACAGGAACAACTTGGAGTGCACCTTTGTAGCTAAAAATATTTAAATTTTCAATTCAAGCACCAGAACAGGATGCTTTGGAGACTGTATAGTGATTTCTAAGACTGTCTCAGTCACTGTGTCAGACACAGATGCTTTGGTCCAGATTATGCTAAACTGTGTGTTTACTATTAAAGAGTCTCAACAATTTTTCTAAATTAATTTGATCCAGATTAGTTTATTAATGTGGACACACCAGAAGAATATTTTCAATGTCCTCATAGCTAGTCTGTAAAATTGAAAAATTCAGGAAGCTGAAAAAGAATTGAAATTATGAATCAGTCTTAATAATTAGCTCACAACCAATCTACAAACAAATTTCATCTCTGAATTGTTTAACTCCACTTGATTGTCCTAGAAAGGGCACATAACCTTAATACTAGAGGAGAGGGAACTAGCCAGGAAACATATCTATTGTGCATCATTAGTACTGGCTCTATCTGAAATGCAGATAGCAATGGATAGATGCCTTCTTCCCTAACTGACAGATATCTCACAGAACCACTTGCCTTTGGGCAAGCCAGAACTCTTAATACTATATACAAAGATATTTGTAAATAACTGGCCTTGAAGAAGATGTATTCAGTGATCTTGATAGTAAAAAGAAAGGAAAAAAAAAAAAAAAAAAGAAGTTAAAAGCATGGAATCAGGTACAAGATAAGAAGCTATGATCACAGGAAATATGGCCAGGGTTTGTTGAATTAATAAAGTGCAGGAAGTACACGGGTACACAATCTCAGACAATTAACAGACAATTAATCTGAATACAGAGGAAACTATTCCCATGCTGATAGCTGGTCATCACATATTGGTTTTGGAGATCTCAGGAGCCAGCAGTGAATTGCAGCAAAATGATGCTGATCTACATCTGATTAGTTTCTGCAATGAATTCCTTACAGGGAGCAGACAACAAACAGATCCACATGCTTCCAAGCTTTTTGTCTCCCCCTTGCCTGGTTGTATTACCTGGTATTCAGTAGAGCTGCTAAATAAAATCTGCTTAGCTGAACCAATAATAAGATCTGTTAATACAGCTTTTATTTGATTCACTAGAGTGCCTAATATTCTATTAGAATTAGGAATTTCAGCAAAATATGCTGAAGCAAAAATATCTCTGATTAGAAATTCTTGGTTTTAAATTTTCAGATAAAATAAAAACATAGCAGAGTCTTGGAGGTGAGGATTGACATTTTCCATCTTGTGGTAAAAGTGTCAAAACAGTAGAACTTTTCACAAAAACACTGCAGTGTCATCATCAGTGCTAACTTTATGAAGTTAAAGAACCAAACAAACTTCATGCTAACAAGATGGTGAAGGGTCTAGAGGGGAAGGCATATAAGGAGCTGCTGAGGGGAAGAGACTGAGGGGAGAACTCATCACTGCATGCAGATTATTCACAAGGCTAGGTAGAGGGACAGGCACCCATCTCTTCTCTCTGCTGACCAGTGACAGGACCCAACGGAATGGCCTGAAGTTGTGTCAGGGGAGGTTTAGGTTGGATATTAGGAAAAGCTTCTTCACCCAGAGAGGGGTTGGGCACTGGAACAGGCTCCCCAGGGAAGTGATCACAGCTCCAGCCTGACAGAGTTCAAGAAGCACTTGGACAACTATGTCAGGCACATGGTGTGACTTTTGGAGTAGTTCTGTGCAGGGCCAGGAATTGGACGTTGATGAGCCTTGTGGGTGCCTTCCAACTATGGATAGTCAGTCTATGATTCTCTGAACATCTGATACTACATGGGATACAGAGAAAGACATATGATACTGCATACAATAGAGATACATAACACACATGATACATATCATCTAGAGGTTTCCTCTGTTCTGCTGGGAAGGAATGCATTATATCCATATACATTTAAATGGTGCACTGCCACAAGAGTGTCACAGGCTTTGACACAGTCATTCCAGTCTGGTTGGCTTGTCCGATATCACACAATTACCTTTGCTGCAAATGATCTGAAGGAAACCAATACAAGCAGGTAACCCAGCACTGAGCTGATCAGGACAAATCATTATCAAAAGGTTTAAGAGCAGCTGAAAGCAGAGGTCACTGGATATCTCATGTGGAAACAGCTCAGAGATTTCCAAATTAAAGTCTGCTTGCACTTCTAAGGGATCCCACGATTGAGGATGTTTTTTCTTTTATTGCTGCTTATACAAAATGTCGTTTAAAGGACATACAAACAGAGAAATCAATGTTCATAACGAATATACAAGTGAATAAGAGCTTCAACAAAATGCACATAACCCTAGAGCAGAGCTGAGTGCATCCAGGGAATTCTGTGACTAACTGAGCCTGCTCAAAGACAGAATTATACATATCTGTTTGTCTAGACATACCAGTGACAGATGCTTGAATAAACACAGACGAACAGCATCAGTAACTCATTTGCACTCTAGAACTAAAGCAGTCTGGCCTGCTGCCGTGCTGTACATCAGAGAATTTAAAAATAGGAATTTTCTACCTCGCAGAAGGGCTGAGAAAAAAAATCAGAAAGCACATGGACCAAAAACGTAAAATCCCCTGAAGTTAGTCACTGTCCTCAGAACAGATAGCAAAGTACTAGGATTTAGCTTTCAGGGCAGATTTATCATGAAGGATGGTAATGGTTCATAGCACCTCTGATATTATAAATTCGTACGTAGTATAGTCTGTAACTTCTAGCAGGGCACTCACCACACAACCTTCCTTTCCTCACTATAGAGACGGTCTTCCTATGCATCCCAGAATGGTGATATGACAGCCATCCCTAGCTGTCATTCTGAGAACTGTAATCAGTTTATTTTCTAATACATCAATAGGGCATCGGGAAGCACTCATTTCTTTAGGTCTGAATATAGCCAGATAGAGCCATTTCTGTGTGTAGATTTTGTTTTGTTTACATGACTGTTATGGGCAAAACAGTCTCAATTCAGGGTGTTTTTCTCTTAATTGAATTATTTTTAGCAAAATATTCAATTATTGATTTTGATATTGAGAAAAAGAAAACACAAATATTTAAAGAAATACTTAAAACGTTTTTTCTTCCTCAAGCTAAATGTAAGCCAAACTCTTATTCTTTCAAAGTCTCAACTTTCCTTACTGTTAATATAGGTATTTAATTAGTAACAAGAAAAAAAGTACATAAACATCACATTCAGTTCAAGCAAGGAATTGTTCACACTTTAGCAGATTGAGCTGACCTGACATGAAACTGAGATGTAGTTCTGTAAACCAAAATGGAAGAAAATTTGTTGGAAGCAGGCTGAAAGTTCATCATAGAACAGGTAAAAAAAAATACAGTATAATATCTATTTGAAACAGTTTGACCAAATAATTGTACTCAATTACTTTTGAAAGTCTGAAAAATGAACTTCTTTACAATGTATAATGAACATACTAATAGAGGGGAACACAATTGGTAAAGTCAGATTTCTTCAGGATGAATCATGTGGAGCAAAATATTTATTATCCATGTTCACCAGTTAATCTATTCAAGGTGTTATTGAATGGGTGTGTGAAAGAACAAAGAGCAAATAAATCACTAGAAATAGTCACTAGTGGACAAAAGTGTAAATGGGCAAAACTCAATAAAACACCTTCAACTCCACCAGTGCCTTTATAAAAGCATTTCTGTGTTCTACATATGTACAGTGGTAGAGCCAGAAATTATGTTAAAGATAACAAGTTGAAGTCTCCATATACTCTGTAAGGACATTTTAAACACTTAAACTTTAGAAGATGAAGTGTATTTTCTACACTTCTAGTGAGAAAAACATTATTTTTAAATTTTATCTTAACTATCTGAAAGTAATAAGTAAGAGAGAAAAACAAATCAAGGAATGACTGTAAGATCAAATACAAAACTAAAAACACTTTAATGGCCAAAACCAATTTTTCTGTCGATAACATAACTAGGAGCAAAGCAGAAAGAGAAGACATAGAAACTTACAACACCAAATAGAATCTTTCAAGAGTTGACATAAATAGGTGACATATTTCACAGAACTACCATCTAACGTCACAATCCCTGAGGGGTTTTTTTCTGAATGTCCTTAGAGGATAAAAGTATTTTTTTCCCCATTTTTACATTCTTCTACACAGCCTGAGTCCATTCAGGACTAGATATAGGTTTAATTTTATATCTGCTTTCTTCCCTCTATACCAACATATCC